>QRFJ01004875.1:0-127887 GCA_006176705.1 Cocos nucifera
ACCAGTAGTGGCAGATCGATACCTAAAGCAATCCAAGGTTGAAGTTGATTTTCTAATGGTAAAGACTCTCTCCACCTATAATGCAATTCTCGGCCAACCTGGTTTGAATGCACTTTGGGCTATGGTCTCAACGTACTATTTGAAAATAAAGTTTCTGATGAGATATGGAGTTGAAGAAGTTAGAAGAGATCAGGCCCTGGCGTGACATTGCTACTCAATTGCTCTATAAGGAGGAAAGCAGCCAGATCCTTGCTTGGTGGATGGACTCGATGCTTATGATGACTTGATGAAAGAACACGGGGAGCCCATCGATGATCTTGTTGCAGTATCTCTAAATGATGGGAATAAGGACCATATAGTTTAGATTGGCTCAAATCTGCAATAAGAGGTTAAAAGATAGCTTGTCATCTTCTTATAGAAGAATGTTGATGTCTTTGCATGGGTTCTTGCAGATATGCCTGGGATCAATGCTGAAGTGATGGAACATTGTCTGGCTGTAGATCTGAAACATCAACCAATGAAGCAAAAGAAGCATAGCTTTGCTCTAGAATAGCAAAAGGTCATTGAGGATGAGGTCGATAAGCTTTTCAAAGTCGAGTTCATCTAAAAGGTATCTTACCTAGATTGGATTGCAAATATGGTCCTCATCAAGAAGGCAAATGGCAATTGAAGAATGTGCATAGATTTCATAGATTTGAATAAGGATTATCTAAAAGACAGCTACCTCCTATCCAAAATTGATCAATTGGTGGATACAACTTCGGACCATAAGCTTCTCACCTTCATGGATGCCTTCTCTGGTTATAACCAAATCCGGATGGCACCAAAAGATGAGGGGAAAACTGCTTTTATAATTGATCGTGGTCTTTATTGCTATAGGATTATGCCCTTCAGACTCAAAAATATAGGTGTGACCTATCAGCGCTTGGTGAATAAGATCTTCAAGAGGCAAATTGGCTGCAATATGGAGGTCTATGTGGATGATATGCTTATCAAAAGTCAATCTTCAATGAATCATATTGCCAACCTAGAAGAAACCTTCAACACTCTCTAAAAGTAAAAGATAAAATTGAACCCAGCCAAATGCACTTTTGGAGTGACCTCAGGAAAGTTCTTAAGATTCATGGTGTCGAGGCACGGCATCGAAGCAAACCTAGAGAAGATCCAAGCCATCCAAGTAATGTCCACCCCAAAAGTAATAAAGAAAGTCTAATGCCTGACGAGAAAGGTTGTGGCACTAAATTGCTTTGTTTCAAGGTCGGTGGAATGTTGCATGTCCTTCTTCCAAGTTCTTAAGCAGCCAAAGAACTTTTGCTGGACTTTTGAATGCCAACAAAAATTTGAGGAATTGAAGAACTACCTCAGCTCTTCTCTCCTTCTTGCCAAGCCCGAGCTTGGGGAGGAATTATTTTTATACTTGGTGGTCTCTCCCATGGCCACCGCAGTAGTCCTAATCAAATAAGAGGCAAAAGTGCAAAAGCCAATTTACTACATAAGCCAAGTTCTAAGGGATGCAAAAATTAGGTATACTAAATTAGAAAGACTAACTTATGCTTTGTTGATTGCAGGTAGAAAGCTCTGACCCTACTTCTAGGGGCAGATCATGACACTCCTCACTGATCAACCCTTTAAAGCAGTTTTTCACTAGCCAGATACCATTGGAACAATAGTAAAGTGGGCAATTGAGCTCACCAAGTTCGATATTAATTTTCAACCTCGGCCATCTATTAAAGCTCAAATATTGGCTAACTTTATAGTAGAATGCACCATCCCTGATCCAGCCGAACCAGAGCAGTAAGAAGTTTGCACTCCCAGTTTGTAGCCAAACTCTCTTGCATAAAGAATAGATCTCCTTGAAGACTTCTAGGTCCTATATGTTGATGGTTCATCCAATGCTTCTAGGGCAGGCACATGCTTGATTCTTATTAATCTGAAAGGAGTTATTGCTAAATATGCATTGCACTTTGAGTTTCCCATAATAAATAATGGAGCAGAATATGAAGCCTTGATTGCTGGATTGAGAATAGCTAAAGAATTGGAAGTAGACTATGTAAAAGTCTATAGGGATTTTCAATTGATGGTGGGGCAAATTAATGGCAATTATGAAGCTCAAGAGGAAAGCATGATGAAGTACTTGAAAAAAGTTAAAAGTTTGATCTTAGCCTTTAGCAACTTTGATATTCAGTAGATTCCAAGAGCAAAAAATACCAGGACCGATCTTCTGTCCAAACTGGCTACCTTGGTATCGAATGAATTGCCAAAGAAAGTCTTCTTTAAAGTCCTGCAACACTTAAGTTTGGAGGAATCCTAAACAATAATGTAGGTTGACTATGAGCCCAGCTGGATCGATCCATTAGTTTTATATCTTAAAGATAATGCTCTTACTAGAGACTCTAAAGAAGCTCGAAAATTGAGAAATCAGGTATCCCATTATATTCTATATGAAGATAAGCTATACAAGAGATCCTACTCTTTTCCATTTCTCAAATGCCTCCGACCATCTGAAGCTGATTATGTCTTAAGGAAAGTTCATAAAGGTGTATGTGAAAATCACCTTGGGGCTAAATCATCATCTTATAAACTGCTCCATCAAGGATACTACTGGCCAACCATACAACAAGATGCAGCTGACTATGTAAGAAAATATGATCGATGCTAAAGAAATGCTAATGTTCAAAGGCAATCGGCTTCCCAACTCACACCCTTAAGTGTCCCACGGCTTCATAGCATCAAGATAGAGAAAGTTTCTTTTGATGGTAGTGGACTATTTCACCAAGTAGGTTGAGGTTGAACCTCTAGCTAAAATCACTAAAGCCAAGGTGCAGGACTTCATTTGGAAGTCTATCGTATGCAGATTTGGCCTACCTCAAATTTTAATCACTGATAACGGGCACCAGTTCATGAGGCTAAGTTTGCTATATTCTATGAAGATTTGAATATTTCACATCACTTTACATCTATAGCCCACCCTCAGGTAAATGGTAAAGCTAAAGTAACTAATAGGACTTTGCTGTAAGGAATAAAAGCAAGGCTTGAGTATGCAAAAGAAATAAGGATGGATGAACTCTATCATGTGCCCTGGGTTTATAGAACTATCTAAAGATTGTCAACTAAAAAAACTCCATTTGCTTTGGCTTTTGTGACTGAGGCAGTTATACTAATTGAGCTAGACTTTTCTAAGTGTAAGTCGAAGGCTTTGATGAATAGAATAACTCACAAGACCTCTAGGCAAATCTAGATCTGCTGGAAGAAAAATGAAAAAGAACCCAAATTTGGATGGCAGCCTATAGGCAGAAAGTGGCTTGGTATTATAATTCCAAAGTCAGGAGCAAAACATTCAAAGTTGAGGATTTGGTGCTACGACGAGCAGACATCTCACAGCCACAACATCAAGGAAAGCTCACTCCGAATTAGAAAGGCCTCTATGAGGTCATGAAAATCATCAAAGCTAAAACTTATTACTTGAAGGAGTTTGGAGGGGCTACACTCTCACGACCCTAGAACTCGAAAAATTGGTGAATGTATTATCAATAACCTCATTTTAACAAAATTTTCTTATTTTAACATTCTTGTCTTTGGTACAAAACTATGCGATGGCAAAAAATTACATAACCGAATCTCGTTCTCAAATGAAGTAGAAGGCCTCCAATTCTTAACTAGAAGGTTAACCTCATCTTAACGAAGATGATGGCCGTTGATTCCTAAGTAGGAATAGGAGGTTCACCTCATCTTAGTGAGAGTGAAGGCCTCTAGTTTTTAAATAGGAGGTAATGAAGAGAGGCCCTCTCAATGGTCTTTTTGCATCCTGGCAAACTTGTTAGAAATAAGAGGAGGATCTTGTCCTGATGTGGATGAAGATCCTTACGAGGGAATGAAGGCCTTTGGTTCTTAAACAGAAGGTAATGGGGAGAGGCCCTCTCAACCGTCCTTTTGTATCCTAGAAATCTTATTAGAAATAGGAGGAGGATCTCATCCTGATAAGGATAATGGCCAACCATATCAAAAATAGAAGGAGGACATCATCCTGACATGAATGAAGATCTTTACGAGGGAATGAAGGCCTCTAGTTCTTAAATAGGAGGTAACAGGAAGAGACCCTCTTAATAACACTTTTGCAACTCAACAACCTTGTTAGGAATAGGAGGAGGACCTCATCCTAACAAGGGCAATAGCCAACCATGTCAGGAATAAGAGAAGGATCTCGTCCTAATGTGGATGAATATCCTTATGAGGGAATGAAGGCCTCCGATTCTTAAACAGGAGGTAATGGGGAGAGGCCCTCTCAATAGCCCTTTTGTATTTCGATAATCTTGTTAGGAATAGGAGGAGGACCTCATCCTAATAAGGGTAATAACCAACCACATCAGGAACAGAAGAAGGACCTCATCCCGACGTGGATGAAGATCCTTACTATTAGATGTGTGCCCTAAAAGTCAGATTGGCCGATACTTATTAAATACTTTCTAGGAGTATTTTCATAATTTTGATTTAAAATTGATTAAAAAATTATTTATTCTATCACATTATGTATAAGATGTTTGTGATACATCCATTGAGTTAATAGGCATGATAACACATATTCTCAAGAGTTGAGAATTTAAGGCATGAGTTATCATAATTAACTCATAAATTGCTCTTGATCGTAGGATCATCACGAGGATGGTGATTGATCTGGAAGATCGATGTACGATCATTTTTTTAGGATAGATGAGTCTTGAGTTTATGGTATGAAGATACCGGAGTGAGAGTACAAGTACTTGTTGAGAACAAGGGTACTGAGTGTGACCATCTCAAGCAGTCATTAGAGAGTCTATCTTCTCGTCGATGACTAGCTCGATGCTGTAGCATGTGTTTGGTTCTTTGACCTGAGGTGCATCGATAGTTCATCTTGAGGGTATTATAGTTTGACTATACTATAACTCGGTCTTCTAGCCATTTAGAATTTTGAGGTGTATGTTGGCTATAACATGTTCATTGTAGAAATTAGATCGCACCAAGATGGGATCTATCAACCTCGTTAGAGAAGGAGTGGTCCTATGATGATCATGAGATCAAGTCCTAAAATCCATAGCCATGGTAGTGTGAAATAATAGAAAAAAATTTCTATTAGAATTTCAGATCAGACTCAAATCGAATGGTTCATTCATATGACGGGTGTTGGGTTTGACGAGTTCACCTTAACTCTAATCCCGTCAGAGCTCATGATAAAAGAATCTAATCATACAGGTTGCTGCATCGAGAAGTTTGCTATTCGATTCTGATGGATTGCCACCATATACTGTTAGATGTCACTAGTGGATTTTGAAATCAATTAGAATTATCTTGATGATCGACGATTCTAATTGAATGAATTGAAAGAGTTCTGATCCATCGAAAGATATTTTGATAATATCGATGATGAAGATCATGATATATCTCATTACCATATAGAATTGAATCTAACTGGATCATACAAAAAATTGTTTGGATTTGGATGTCATCAATTGAGCTAACCCAGTTCGATTGATTTGGGTTAGATCCAATTAAGTTAAAGAAAATTATGCTAGCACATAATTGAACCTAATATTCTCCTTCTATCATCTTTTTGGTTCATCTCGACCAAGCCAAATTATATTTGGCTCATCCGAGAGCCTTGTATGGCTCTATCCTAGTCTGATTGGAACTTGTCCAGGTCAGAAAGTCTTATTCTAACTTGATCTAGGCTTCTCCTAATCCATCAAATGAAAATAGGATAAGACCTACTAATTTCTAGAAATATTTGGATAAGCCTCATCCGAGAACTCTATGTGGATTTATCTTGATTTGACTAGATCTTGTCCTAGCTGAAAGAAAAATTCTATTTTCCACCATAGGATCGTATAGATCTGATCAGATCTGAGATGAATTTTTCTAAAATTTTTTAAATAATCTAATCTGATCTAAGAGTTTTCAGATTTGATAATGATGATTTGATATTGAAAATTAAAATAAAAATTAAATCAGATTTAATATCATATCTTGTTTGAGTAATCTGATTATCCTACGATGATCCTGATGTTTTCTGAGATTCTGGAAGGAGCCACATATGTGCCTAGCCTTTATCAATATCCACTTAGGAAAGATTTGGATGTCTTTTCCTCATAAATCTTTTCTCCAAAGTTTAGATCTAAATCAGATCTGAAAGTCCTTCAAAAAATTTTTGAGGGCAGCGTGTCCGTCTCATGAACACTATCGCATAGATGCTGAAATCTTCATAAATTTGATTAGATCTTCTTCTCAAATTTGTGCCTAACTTTTTAGGAATATAGAAAAGAGAGAGAGAGAGGAAACAGTGAGTGTGGGATATCTGGAACAGCAGCCTTTGGGTATGAAAAAAATTTCTACATCAAGAGCCTTGGCGCAAAGGTTTTTATACAAAAGCATAGCACCAAGTTAGAGTCCCTCTTTGACCAAAATCCATATTTTTTTGATCATTGGGACTCTTAGACTTGATCTCCATAAAAATCCTCAGATCCCATTTGATTTTTATGCTAAAAATCAATCTAGAAGGTGGCAGCATGAGTAGATAAGGAAGAGTCCACTGCGCCAAGGACTCTTCCCTAAAGAGTTTGATCCAAATCAAACTCTATCATAACTCAGTCTAGATATATCTAAAAATTATAAAATTTGGTACACCCAATGTATAATTTATGCTCTATGACATCCAAAAATTAGATCAAAATAATTTCTAGAGAATGTTTTGAAAGCATCTGATCAGGTGACCTTTAATTCTCTCAAATAGGTCAACTTTTGACCCTAGTCCAATTTGACTATGAATTGTTAGATATATGTGCCCTAGAAGCCAGAATTGGCTGACACTTGTAATACACTTCTAAGGGCAAAATTATAATTTTGACTAATATCAATAAAATGGATTATTTTCTATCACATATGTGTATTTAGTGTCTGTGATACATCCTTTGAGTTAATGGTAATGATAATTCATATTTTTAAGAGTTGAAAATTTAAGACATGAATAATCATTGTTAACTCATAAAATGCTTCCGACCATAGGATCATCATGAGGATGGTGATTGATCCAGAAGGTTGGTGTACAATAACTTCTCTTTAGTAGATGAGTCTTAAGTCTACGGTGTCGAGACATCGAAGCGAGAGTATAGGTACTCGATAGAGAACGAGGGCACTGAGCGTGACCATCTCGAGTAGTCATTAGGGAGTCTACCTTCTCATCAATGACTGACTCGATGCTGTAGTAGTGTATCTAATTCTTTGATCTGAGATACATCGACAGTTCACCTTAAGGGTGTTATAGTTTGACTACACCATTACTCGGTCTCCTAGCCATTCGGAACCCTGAGGTGTATGTTGGCTATAGCATGTTCATTGTAGGAACTGGATGGCATCAAGATGGAATCTATCTACCTCGGTGGTAGAGGAGCATCCCTATGATGATCATGAGAATCAAGTCCAGAAGTTCATGGCCATGGCAGAGTGAAATAATAGAAAGAGTTTCTATTTAGATTTTCACATCGGACTCGAATCGAATGATTACATCATATGACAGAAAATAGGGTTTGACGAGTTCACCTTAACCCTAATCTGATCGGGGCTCAAGATAGAAGAACTTAATCACATAGGTAGCTGCACCAAGAGGTTCACATTCAGCTCTGATGGGTTGCCACCATATACTGCTAGGTGTCACTGGTGGATTTTGGGAGCAATTAGAATGATTTAGATGATCGATCATTCTAGCTGTTCGAATCAGAAGAGTTCTGATCCATCGAAAGGAGTTTCGATGATGTCGATGATAGAGATCATGACATATCCCATTACCATACAGAACTGAACCTAACTGGATCACACAAACAAAGGTTTGAATCTGGTGATCATCAATTGAACTGATCCAGTTCAATTGATCTGAATGAGATTCAATTAGGTTCAAGGAAATCGTGCTAGCACTCGATTGAACCTAACGTTCTTCTTTTGCTATCATAAAAAGTTGTCCTATTTGAGCCAAAGGAGTTTGTGCTCAATCAGAGGCCTTCATATGGTTTGACTGGAGGTTGTCCAAGTCAGAAAAGTTGTCTTATTTTGTAAGACATTACCTACCATTTTTGGTCACCTGCCATTTCTTGTTCTTTGACTTTGGTCAAAAGTCTACCTTTGACTGGTCAAATGTTGACCATTGATACTTTGACTTTTGACCATATGTCATGCACCTATTGGAGAGCTGGTGGGGGCTTGTCCTTTTGCCAGAACCTAGCAAGGAGGAGGGTGCATGCCATCCTAGGCGTGTGCCCAAGTTGGAGGCGCCTAGGAGTCCTTGTTGGACAAGGACTCCATCTCCTTTTTGGATTCCAATTAGAGTTTTCCTAAGAACCAACTTTGACTGATCTTAGGCGCCCTCTAAAGAGGAATCCAGGAGACTCTATTCCTACTAATTAGATTTAGATCTGATTTCACAAAGAGTTATGATTGGTTGGAAAGAAGAGAAGTTGGATCACAGACAGTCTATAAATAAGACCCTGCGCCCATCCCAGATTGTTATTGGAAGTGATTGAAAGGAATCACAATTCCCATGCCCCAAGGCTGCCTCTCCCCTCTTCCTCCATGCCAAACTACCTTCTCCCTCTCCTCTCCACATCCAAAAGGAGTTTTGGATTTTTGATTGGTGCAATCCAGATCAAAGAAAGGCGACTGAAGCTAGAAGGCTGCGCTGCTGCAAAGGACGACTGCTGATCTTCAAAAGAAGTTTTTGAAGATTCTCCAGATTAGATCCAGATCTAATTTCTGAAGATGTGATAGAGAAGAAGAGGATCTCCAGATCCAGCCTGAGTGGATGTCGGTAGAGGCCAGGCACTTGCGTGGCTAGATCCAGAACCTTCCACTGCATACAGGATCATCAACGGGTAATAGGATTACCCATATCAAGATAAATTAAATTTGATTTAATTTATCTATATTTTATTTAATTTCTAAAATAATAATAATTAGATCTAAAATATCTTAAATCTGATCTAGATTAAAGTAAAAAAATTTTGAAATATATCTCTTGATCTGATCAGATTTGAAGGAACCTGGTCCGGGAAATCAGGATTTTCCTTCAATTGGTATCAGAGCCAAGGTTCTAAAAGTGTTTAGATCTAATTTTAAATTTATTTTAATTAAAAATAAATGATTTTCAGATGTCACATGAGATGTGATCAGATCTGAAATCAAAAAAATTAAAATTAAATAATTTGGATCTAAGATTAGGAAATATGCATGACTAGTTCTAAAATAGAATAGTTCTATAGAATAGTCTTGCATATTTTTGATTTAATTTGATTAAATCATATTTTAGATCTATTTATTTACTATTTTTTGATATTATAATGGTTATAATGACATCTAAAAAATAGTAAATAAAATTATTTAATTTTAAATATCATATGAGATATGATTGATGCATGTCTAGACTAGTTGTAGAATAGTTCTACATAATTATCTAGATTAGAATTTATTTTGATTAGATCAATTTAAATCTAATTTTTTAGATTATTATGAGATAATTTAGATCTAAAAATATGCATGATTCGATACATGAGATGTATGCAAAATATGCCATGTTTAGATCTGATTTGTATATGAGATATATGATATAGATCTAAAACTATTTTATAGTATTGCATATTCCTGTTTAAGGCGTTCCTCTTGGCCGTTCGGTCATAAGAATGAAGAAGGGTTTAAAGGCCCTCTCTTTCCATTTCGATGGGGTGTTCTTATGATGTGTAGGGGTGCTGCATGTTCATCCTTAATCAGAAATCCAAAACTTACTTTCTGCAAAACCCTAGATCCTGAAACCCTAGGATTTATTGTGCATATTTTGTTTATGAATTTTACTTAATTAAAAATTAAGATTATGGAATATCAATTAGGTCTAAAATTGAGAATTTTAGATCTAAGACATATTCATAATACTGGGTTCGGGCTTGGGTAGCTCAATTAGGTCTAAGCGGTTGATCAAACCGAATCAAGAGTTGGTTAAATTGACCAACCTAATAGGATTAAGTCTGAGTTAAGATCGAGTCACGATCAAGCAAGACCTAATTAAGCTTAGAGGTTAGAGTCTGGATTGTAGGCTAACCCAATTGGTTCTGGCTCAACAATTTGGTGTCTAAGGTAAGTTTGGCACATACGACCGATTGATTTTTAATTGGAAGCTACTCGACCTGAATGTGTTCTTGTACGAGTTAATGGCATATTCCTTCCACCGATCTCACTTACTTGGCCATATTTGTTGATACAGTTCTGATCTGAGGTGATCAATAATTCGAGCTAACCCATGCCACTAGGTTAGTCATAATTGTTATGACTATGACAAGTCTAGTTTAATGAGACCTGAATCAATTCTTCCTAAGAAAAGATTAAGTCTGAGGTCTTCCACCATTGTAGACATGCGGGCCCTTTCCGGGGTTGATTGTTCTCGGCTGGATACAGTGGCTCAGTTGCACCGGAAAGACGCAACCATGTCTATTAGGCATTGGATGCTATGGGCTGGAGGATGAGTTGGACTCAATATTCTGGATACGGTGAGAGAGTCAATTAGGAACCCAGTCTATGCAAATGGTGGGTTTGACTTAACTAATGAGTGGATCAATATTTCGGATACGGTGAGATTCATGAATTAGAGACCATGTTTGGGTGCATCATGATTAGAGAATCATTGAACAAGAGTTGTTCACTCATTGGCTAACCCATCACCAATAACTGTTAGGTGAGGTGATGAGTCAGTTGGTGAGACCGCACCACCCACTAGAAATCATTAATCGTGGAGATTTTCGCATCTCTACAGAGGGAGTGTTGGGATCCAAAAAAATAGTGGGAGCTAATTTGTTTAAAAATAAAATTTCTAAATAAATTGGTCAAGTCATAATTACAGTATCTAACTGGAATCTTTGCCTCTCTACAGGAAAATGTCTGCGTCCAACCCATTGGCACGTATCCTGAACACACATAGACTGACTGGACCCAATTATAAAGATTGGCTCAGGAGCTACAAAATAGTTTTGGATTTTGAGAAGTTAACTCATGTACTGGACCAAGACCCTCTCATCTTACCAGCCCGTCCATCCATTGAACAGAGAGCATCTCTGGAGAAATGGATAGATGAAGATAATAAGGCCAGATATTATATGTTAGGCTCGATGTCTGGTGTCTCCACACCATAGACTGAAGACACGTCTATCCTAAGAAAGCCATCGTACATCAACCTTTCGGATTTATCACCATTCTTGTGATGATCCTACGATCGAAAGTATTTTATGAGTTAATTATGAAAATTCATGTCTTAAATTTTCAACTCTTGAAAATATGAATTGTTATTACCATTAACTCAAAGGATGTACCAAAGATATTTTTAAATACACACTATGATAGAAAAATAACTCATTTATTAATTTATAGTCAAAATTATAAAATTATCCTTAGAAGTGTATTACAAGTGATAGCCAATCTAGCTTCTAGGGCATACATCTAACACTGGCCTGATCAAGGCTTGTCCTAAATTTCATAAGATGGGAATAAGATAAGGGTTGTCTTTGCCAGATTAGGGCTTATCCTAAAATTATGAGATGAAATTTTGACAAGCCTCTTTCGAAAATTCTAGATGGATTTTTTTTGATCTGACTGGACTGAGTCCTGGCCTGATCAAGACTTGTTCTAACTTGATTAGGACTTGACATAAATCCATTGGATGGGATTTGAAAAATGCTTGTCTTAAATCCCATAAGATAGGAATAAGACAAGGATCAAAGGTTGACCCGGTCTTGCAGGAATTGAAGGATGGGGCGTGCACCCCTTGTAGATTTTCTAGGGCACGCACCCCCAGATGAGTTCGTGAGGAAGAGAGGGTGCACATCCCCTTATGGAGTGCATCCCTAGAGGATAAAGATAGATAGAGTTGGGGTTTACCCATTTAATGTGTTTGAATGGGTCAAAGAAGTTTGAATTGTTCAAACTTCTAGAAAAGATGTTATCTGCACCAACTTCCTCTTATCCCAAATTGATTCCACACCATTTTCTTAAGATTTTGTGCAATAAAAATTTAAGAAAATAAGGTGTGGGCATGGAGATTAGGTGGGAAGCCCTTCTGCATCTTAAACTTTGATCTGTTCAAAGTTATATGCGAAGGGACTCTAGGGTAGGTCTATAAATAAGACCCTGTGCAAATTGTTTGTGCATGAAAATTGTTCTACGATGAATCCCTACCAAAATCTCCATCTCCACACCTCCCTCATCTGATCCTCTCCCTCTCTTTCATGCCTAAGAGTTGGGTGAAACCTGCGAGCTAAGATCAAGTTCCATTGGCACGAAGATCAGCGAGAGATGATGGTGTTCGTGAGATGAACGCGCAGCCTTCAAAGTTTGATTTGAAGGCTCTATGGAAAGACAATAGATCTAATCTTTGGAGATCAGATCCAGAAGGAGGAGACTTCTAGATTTGACCTGAGTGGATACCGGTAGAGGCTGGGTGTGTGTGCAGCTCAATCATAATCTCGGATCAATCGTCAGATCATCATAATGGGTAAACGATTTATCCGATCAGGTGATATTAGATATCAATATTTTTATTTTATTTTATTTATAAATTTTAGATGAATCTAATCAGATTTGAGAACTCTTAGGTTTGATCAAATTAGAGAAAAAAATTTAAATTATTCTATTGTAAATCTGATCCAATCAGATGTATCCTACGGTAGGAAAATCTAATTTTTTCTTCAACTAGTATCAGAACCAGGTTGCCTGCTTCAGATATATCTTTAGATTTGATCTAATTTTTTTTTTATGATTTGATTATTTGATTTTTAGATATTACATGGGATGTAATCAGATCTAAAATAAAAAATTGCATGTTTTAAAATTATATATTTGATATATACAATACATGTTCTAGTCTAGATCTATAGTTCTATATCATGGTAGTAATTTCAAATATGTTTTAGGTTAGATTTGATTTTTATGATTTGATTATTTAACTTTTAGATTTTATACTAAATATAGTCAGATTTGAAACATAAGATCTGTTGATGCAAAATTTCATCTCGAGGTTGGGTTGGCTAGAGTTGCACGATGGCGGCAAGTCGACAGCGATGGAATGGAAGCAGCCGTACCTACAAGAAAAGTCCTTGATCGGAGTTAGCTTTGATGGAAAATCTTTGATGCTTAAGTTAGTCCTCCGTTGAATAGTAGGAAGAAAATGAGCATTTGGAGAGAAGAAGTTGTGTACCTTAGGGTCCCTCTTTTTCTTCTTTTGTAGAATGGTTTGGAGTTTGTTAGGAATGGTCATAGGTTGTTAGTCATGAGAGAGCAGTAAATTATTAGAGATATTTTATTTTCCTACTAGAATATTCTTAGAAATCATGTGAGGTATTGTCCTCTCATGGCATGTGGGGAGAGTGAGTTGACAACCTGGAGCCAAGAGTGGGACTTCAGCCTCTTAATGAACTCAAGTTCAGCCCAACTCAGGACCTCATCCTCGATACTTTGAAGATCTTCAATCAGCCTTTATTATGACTGGCTTTCATCTCTTGATAAACTCAAGTTCGGCCCAACTCAAGACCTCATCCTCAACCCATTGAAGACCTTCAATCAGCCTTCGTTATGACTGGCTTCCATCTCTTGATGAACTCAAGTTCGGCCTGACTCAGGACCTCAGCCACACCATCTGAAGATCTTCAACTAGCCCATATTGTGCTCTGACTTCCATCTTTTGATGACTTCAAGCTTGGCCTAACTTAGGACCTCGGCCACAGTCTTTTGAAGATCTTTAATCAGCCATATTGTGCTCTGGCTTCCATCTTTTGATGACTTCAAACTCGGCCTAACCTAGGACCTCAGCCACAGCCTTCTGAAGACCTCCAATCAGCCTATATTATCATGTCTTCAGCTAGCATAAAAATCCTCCAATAATTGCCCCCCTACTTTCGAGTCCAGGCCTTGGTTTGGACGAAAGGATCATAGTAAGTCAGACTTGCCGAAGACATGATCTTTTTTATCATTTAGACTTAGAATCTTCTGGCTTCTTATTGAAATTGTTCGAAGGTCTTTAATTCTTCAATTTTATCCTCCGACCTCTATCTTCTAAGCAGATTTTTTTGAGCTTAGATTTCTTGGATTTTTATGAATATTGATATTTGGAGTTCGAATTTCTGACCTTCTATCTTCTGATATTTAAAATTTGATTTCTTCAGATTTCTGCACATGTTTAACATTCTAAGCTCGGATTGTGCATAGATCTTTGCTTTCTAAGCTTAGATTTCTGCAAATATTGATATTTGGAGTTTGGATTTCTACAGGTTTTTGCTTCATGTTTAAAAATTCGGAGGTTTTCACCCTCGCTAGGATGAGGTTATCCTTCTATCTTAAATAATCCGAGGATTTTCTCTCTATGTCAGGATGAGGTCCTTCTCTTGTCTTTGAACAATCGTAGGAAGAATACCTGGGCCATTGAAGGGGCCTATCCCCACCTCCCATCTTAAAGTTAACGGAGGTCTTTATTTTGCTCATGTTAGGATGAGGTTCTCCTCCTATTCCTAACAGGACTGTAGGGGCACATTAAGGATCATTGGAAAGGGCCTCTCCCCTCATCTCATCTTAAAGTTAACAAGATCTTCACTTTGCTCATGTTAAGACGAGGTTCTCCTCCTATTCCTAATGGGCTGTAGGGAATACATAAGGGCCATTGGAAAGGGCCTCTTCCCCTCTCCCATCTTATGTTAATAAGATCTTCATTTTACTCATGTTAGGATGAGGTTCTCCTCCTATTTCTAATAGGACTATAGGGGCACATAAAGGCTATTGAAAGGGCCTCTCCCCTCCTCCTGTCTTAAGTTAACGAGGTCTTCATTTTGCTCATGTTAGGATGAGGTTCTCCTCCTATTCCTAATAGGACTGTAGGGGCACATAAGGAGCCATTGAAAGGCCTCTTCCTCTCCTTCCCGTCTTAAGTTAACGAGATCTTCATTTTGCTCATGTTAGGATGAGATTTCTTCTTCTGTTCCTAATAGGACTGTAGGAGCACATAAGGACATTGAAAGGGTCTCTCCCTTCTTTGATCTTAAGTTAACGAGATCTTCATTTTGCTCATGTTAGGATGAGGTTCTTCTCTTGTTCCTAATAGGACTATAGGAGCACATAAGGGCCATTGAAAGGGCCTCTCCCCTCCCCCCATCTTAAATAACCAAAGATCTTCTTTGATTGATGTTCTTGTTAAGTCTGCTTTCTTGGTCTTGATTTTTTCTTGGCTTGAATTTGGGCTTGGTAGTTCGGCCTTGATCATGATTTTGACTTTGGCTCAATTGTGATTTTAACTTTAGCTTGGTTATGATTTTAACTTCAACTTGATTATGATTTTAACTTTAGCTTATCCTTGATTCTAACCTTGGCTTGGATTTGAATCTGACCTCAACTTGGCTTAGGCTCTAACCTCAGATTGGCCCCCCTCTTTTTTTTTGATGAGCTTAGCTTACTGAGTTGGAATTTTTGTTGGCCTCAATCTTTTGAGCTTGAACCTTTGTAGACCTCGAACTTGTATGATCTTTACTTGAATTTATTTTGCTTTTTCTTTGAATGATCTTGAACTTACTTGGATTAATCTTGAGCTTGACCTCGATTGGTTTGAGATTACTTCAGTTTGCTTAGATTTTGACCTTGGATTGGTTATTTGATGAGCTCAACTTAATGAGGTTAGATTTTTGTTGGCCTGATTTGTATGATTTTTACCTCAAATTTATTTTGCTTGCTTGCGCCTTGATGAGTCTTGAACTTGACTCTGGATGGGTTTGGATTCAAACTCTAGCTCCAACATTTATTTTTACTTCAATTTATCCTTAGTTTCTTGAACTAAGTCTTAATTGGCTTTGAGTTTGGCCATGGTTTTGGTATCCTATAGTCCATGAGAAAGAAAAGATAATGGATAAAGGCTTAAAAGTCCCTTACCATGAGTTCTCCATTTGGGAGACCTTAGGCTTTGTTTGATCCCCTCTTGTTACTTGATTTTGAGCATTTATCTTGGATTACTCCAGTTCAGATTAGACTCTATCTTCTTCTCTTTCTTCTCCTTTTCTTCGTATTAATCTTAGTTTTTATGGGTGAAATTCATAGATCCGTATGTTGAGATTGCAGCATTTTATGGATGGCTTCAGAGTTGGTCCAAGTGGGCTCCGACACCGTACGATGTGAGATGCATATGGGAGGACTTTGGAAAAGGTTGGATGAATACTCACATGGGAATTTCGGTTGCAGAGCGCATGGATCTCGATGTGTGGGGGAACCTCAGCCATGCTGGGAGTGCACAAGCCTTGTGAGGACTTTGGCACTACACACATGAGGACTTCGAGGGTTGCTTGGTGGTGGGTTCAGCCATACTAGAGGTGCACAGATCTTGGCACCATTGCGGAAGGTTTGTCCACACCTAGATGCATAGGGGAGAGGATCAATGATATTGAGAGGACTTCAGTTGTGCCCAAACTCATGATGAGAGGTCAGTGAGGGGGGGGGGGAACACAGGGACGTGCAGGTGTAGGGGAAGGAGGATCAACTCCCTCTTCTCTTTTTTTTTTTTGAGATTAGCACCACTTGAGATTATTACGAAGGACCTCGGCAGCACTACAGGCCACCGCATCGGGTTCGATCGTGATTGGGTGTGAGGGAGGAGAAAGTCGGTATCACTGCAACTAGTCTCGACCACACCTGGGATCACGGAGGAAGAAGATCGACGGCATTGCGACCGACAGCTACCATTCGGGGTCATGAAGAAGAAGGTCGGCATGCGGCGAGAAGATCTATTACCATGTTGCCCACCTATGGGAGGGAGATTCAGCCACCACAGTCATTGGAGAGAAAGGATCTACTACGGCTAAAGGCTTGTAGGGAGAAGGTCGGAGTTACTATGGGTTTGAAGGAGATCATTGCAATCCATGCCTGGGAATTCAAGTGAGGAAGATCGGAGGGGTTTGAATGCGGGCTTAGTGGAAGTCGACTAAAGGTCGCATGGGTGCAGCAAGAAGTTTGGAGGAGCCTACGATCGATAGCTACCATTCGGGGTCATGAAGAAGGAGGTCGGCATGCGGTGAGGAGATCTATTACCATGTTGCCCACCTACGGGAGGGAGATTCAGCCACCACAGTCATTGGAGAGAAAGGATCTACTATGGCTAAAGGCTTGCAGGGAGAAGGTCAGAGTTACTACGGGTTTGAAGGAGATAATTGCAATCCATGCCTGGGAGTTCAAGTGAGGAAGATCGGATGGGTTTGAATGCGGGCTTAGTGGAAGTCGACTAAAGGTCGCATGGGTGCAGCAAGAAGTTTGGAGGAGCCTGAGTTTCGCTTGAGAGCTTAGGGGAGGATCTTGGCCATGAGGAAGAGAGAAGGTCTGCTAGCATCATCATGCGGGGGAGAAAAAAAGTCGATCGGAGTTGCTTGGGCATGCGGGCTTGGAGGAGGCCGGCCGGAGGTGTGACGGGTGCGGACGAGAGAGGAGATCGGAGGGGGGTTGCTTGAGTTCCACCTAGGAGCGAGAAGACTGGAGGGGCACCATAAATTTGGAGGAGATCGGAGGGTCCCCATGGGCTCGGAGGAGGCCGAAGGAGTCATATGCGGGGGATAAAGGAGCTCAACCGGAGACACAAGGGCTAGGGACCCCTACCATCATGGGCCATGCATGGGAGCTAAGAGGAGGAGGTCCGTCGGCACCGCAGGGGCTAGGGAGAGGCTCGCGGACACTGACCCTGCCCTTTCCTCTTTCTCTATTTTTTTTTTTTCTCTTTCTCTATTTTTTTTTTGAAAACCTCCTTCTTCTTCTCTCTTTTTTTTATTTTTAAAATAGAAAACTAAAAACTCCCTCCCTCCTTTTTTTTGAGAATCGAACCCCCATTTCATGGGATGCTCTTGATGAAGAGTCTTGGCTGGGCATCAAACTTACTCTTATTTATGAAGCTTTTAAACTAGATTTTTCCCAACATATTCGAGTGCAAATGAAGATCCTTATAATATTTAATTCTATCCAAAATTCAAAAGAATGGATGAAAAAAAATAAGAATATAATACAACTAAAAAAATTTCATGATTATATTTCTTATCTAGATCCTTTGATGCCTTTGCTCATTTGGATCATCCTTGTTGTGACCATCTTCTTCGCTTAGACTTTTTTCTCTAATTGAAATTCCTTCCTCATTTGGAGCCCCTCGATTTAAGCCTGGATGGGGTCTACTGAAGATGGATGCCAAATCTCGTCAGCATTGGAGCAATGTGATGGAGCTCCTCTCGTTGGATGCTCATTTCTTTCCATAAATGGGCTTAAAGGCCCTTTCTCTAGCGCCATCTATTGATGCAAAAATCCATCTCGAGGTCAGATTGGCTGGAGTTGCATGATAGTGGCAAGTCAGCAGCGATGGGATGGAGGTGATCAGACTTGTAAGAGAAGTCTCCGATCAGAGATTGCTCCGGCAAGGATCCTCTGATGCTTAAGTTAGTTCTCCATTCAATAGTAGGAAGAAGATGAGCATTTGGAGAGAAAAAATTGTGTACCTTGGGATCCCTCATTCTCTTCTTTTATAGAAGGGTCTGAAGTTTGTTAGGAATGGTCATGGATTGTTAGTTGTGAGAGAGCAGTAAATTATCAGAGATACTTTGTTTGCCCATTAGAATATTCTTAGAAATCATGTCAGGTATTGTCCATGTTAGATATATGTGCCCTAGAAGCCAGAATTGGCTGACACTTGTAATACACTTCTAGGGGCAAAATTGTAATTTTGACTATAATTAATGAAATGGGTTATTTTCTATCACACCTGTATATTTAGTGTCTGTGATACATCCTTTGAGTTAATGGTAATGATAATTCATATTTTCAAGAGTTGAAAATTTAAGACATGAATAATCATTATTAACTCATAAACAGCTCCCGACCATAGGATCATCACTAGGATGGTGATTGATCTGGAAGGTTGGTGTACGATCACTTCTCTTTAGTAGATGAGTCTTGAGTCTATGGTGTGGAGACACCGGAGCGAAAGTACAGGATACTCGTTAGAGAACGAGGGCACTGAGCGTGACCACCTCGAGTAGTCATTAGGGAGTCTACCTTCTCGTCAATGACTGACTCGATGCTGCAGTAGTGTGTCTGGTTCTTTGACCTGAGATGCATCGGTAGTTCACCTTGAGGGTGTTATAGTTTGACTACACCATTACTCGGTCTCCTAGCCATATGGAACCCTGAGGTGTATGTTGGCTATGACATGTTCATTGTAGGAACTGGATTGCATCAAGATGGGATCTATCTACCTCGGTGGTAGAGGAGCAGCCCTATGATAATCATGAGAATCAAGTCCTGAAGCCCATGGCCATGGCAGAGTGAAATAATAGAAAGAGTTTCTATTTAGATTTTCACATTGGACTCGAATCGAATGATTATATCATATGACAGAGACTAGGGTTTGACGAGTTTACCTTAACCCTAATCTGATCGGGGCTCAAGATAGAAGAACTTAATCACACAGGTAGCTGCACCAAGAGGTTCGCATTCAGCTCTGATGGGTTGCCACCATATACTGCTAGGTGTCACTGGTGGATTTTGGGAGCAATTAGAATGATTTAGATGATCAATCATTCTAGCTGTTCGAATTAGAAGAGTTCTGATCCATCGAAAGGAGTTTCGATGATGTCTATGATAGAGATCATGACATATCCCATTACCATACAGAACTGAACCTAACTGGGTCACACAAACAAGGGTTTGAATCTGGTGATCATCAATTGAACTGATCTAGTTCAATTGATCTGAATGAGATTCAATTAGGTTCAAGGAAATCGTGCTAGCACTCGATTGAACCTAACGTTCTTCTTTTGCTATCATAAATAAGTTGTCCTGTCTGAGCCAAAAGGAGTTTGTGCTCAATCAGAGGCCTTCATATGGTCTGACTGGAGGTTGTCCAAGTTAGAATAGGTTGTCTTATTTGTAAGACATTACCTGCCATTTTTGGTCACCTGCCATTTCTTGTTCTTTGACTTTGGTCAAAAGTCTACCTTTGACTGGTCAAATGTTGACCATTGACCCTTTGACTTTTGACCACATGTCATGCACCTATTGGAAGAGCTGGTGGGGGCCTGTCCCCCTGCCAGAACCTGGCAAGGAGAAGGGCGCACGCCAAGGGTGGCGTGAACCCAAGTAGGAGGCGCCTAGGAGTCCTTGTTGGACAAGGACTCCATCTCCCTTTTGGATTCCAATCAGAGTTCTACTAAGAATCCAGTTTGACTGGTCTTAGGCGCCCTCTAAGGAGGAATCCAGGGGTCTCTATTTCAACCAATCAGATTTAGATCTGATTTCACAAAGGGTTGTGATTGGTTGAGAGGAAGAGGAGTTGGAATCACAAGAGGTCTATAAATAAGACCCTGCGCCCAACCCTAATGCAATTCAATTGAGAAACCCCACGCCCCAAGGCTGCCTCTCCCCTCCTTCTCCACGCCATAGTCTCTTCTCCCCTTGCTCTCCACGTCCAAAAGAGTTTTGGACTTAGGTTGGTGCGATTCAGATCAAGGAAAGGCGATCAAAAGCAAGAAGGCTGCGCTGCTGCAAAAGGACGACTGCAGATCTTCAAAAGAGTTTTGAAGATCCTCCAGATCAGATCCAGATCTGATTTTTGGAGGCGTGATAGAGAAGAAGAGGATCTCCAGATCCAACCCGAGTGGATATCGGTAGAGGCCAGGCGCTTGCGTGGCTAGATCCAGAACCTTCCGCTGCAAACAGGATCATCAACAGGGTAATAGGATTACCCAGATCAGGTAAATTAAATTTGATTTAATTTATCTTTTAATTTTATTTTATTAAAATAATAAGAATCAGATCTGTAATATATCAAGATCTGATTGGGATCAAGAGAAAAATTTTTGAAATATATCTCTTGATCTGATCAGATCTGAACGAACATGGACCGGGAAATCAGGATTTCCCTTCAGTCCACTCATGGTATGTGGGGAGAGTGAGTTAACAACCTGGAGCCAAGAGTAGAGACTTCAGCCTCTTGATGAACTCAAGTTTGGCTCGACTCAGAACCTTGGCCACAACCTTCTGAAGACCTTCAACCAGCCCATATTGTGCTCTGGCTTCCATCTTTTGATGACTTCAAGCTCGACCTAACTTAGGACCTCGGCCATAGCCTTCTAAAGACCTTTAATCAGCCCATATTATGCTCTGGCTTTCATCTTTTGATGATTTCAAACTCGGCCTAACATAGGACTTTGGTCATAGCCTTTTGAAGACCTTCAATCAATCCATATTGTCATATCTTTGGCTGGTATAAAAATCCTCCGATAAGATCTAATTTAAAATTTTGATATATATGATATAGGCACTACACATCTAGACTAGATCTATAGTTTAATGTATAGTCTAGATCAAAATTTTTTATGAAATATTTATTTAATTTTTTATAGATTATATATTTTAATTAGTTAAATTTTAGATATTATATATGATATAATTAAATCTGAAAGTATGAGATGCATTTAAAAATTTCATATGTATGGCATATGCAATGCATGTCTAGACTAGTTCCATAGATCTATGTCATGAATAGCCTAGATTAAAAATTTTTATGATGAGATCATTTAAAATTTTATTTTTAGATATTACACTAGATGTAATCATATCTAAACATAAATTTAAATGTTAAATTTGATACATGAGATGTATGCAAAGTATATATAGATTAGATCTTAAATCATGTAATAGTTATATGCTTTAGATCTAATAGTTTTGTAGTATAGTTCATATTTCTAATTAAGGCATTCCCCTTGGCTGTTCGGTTATAAGAGTAAAGAAGGTTTAAAGGCCCTTTTTTTCTATTTGATGGGATGCTCTTATGGCATGTAGGGATGCTGCGCATTTGCCCTTAATCAAAAATCAAAAATTTACTTTTCTACAAAATCCTAGATCCTAAAATTCTAAGATTTTTTATATATGTTTTGTTATTGAACCCTTGGACTTAATTAAGAATTAAGTTTATGAAATTAATTAGATCTAAAAATTATAAATTTTTAGATCTAAGATACCTTCATAAAATATGGGTTTGGATGTGGATAGCTCAATTAGGTCTAGCGATTGATCAAACTAAATCAAGAGTTAGTTAGGTGGGATCAAGAGTGCTTAGATTTGATCAGCCTAATAGGATTAAGTCTGGATCAAGATTGACTCACAGTCACATACGGTCGATCAAGTTAAGACCTAATTTGGCTTCATGATTCGAGCCTAGATTGCAGGCTAACTCGATCAATTTTGATTAGACAAGTCAGTGTCTAAGATAAGTATGGTAGATACAACCAGTGATCTTTAATTGGAAGCTACTCGAGTTGAATGCATTCATGATGAGTTAATGGCATATTCCTTTCGTTGATCTCACTCATCTGATTGATTGGGTTGACTCAGTTTTGATTTGAGGTGGCTAACGATTCGAGCTAACCCATACCACTAGGTTAGTCATAAATATTATGACTGGTTGAGTCTAAGAGATCAAATCAAATCTTTCTAAGAAAATATTAAGTCTTAGGTCTTCCACCATTGTAGATATGTGGACCCTTTTCGGGGTTGATTATTCTTGACTGGATATAGTTGTTTAGTTGCACCGAAAAGATGCAACCATGTCTATTAGGCATTGGATGCTACAGTTTTAAGGATGGGTTGGGCTCAATATTCTAGATATGGTGAGGGATCTAATCAAGAATCCAATTCATGCAAATGATGGGTTTGACTTAACTAAGGAGTGGAGCAATATTTTGGATACGGTGAGCTTTATGAATTAGAGACCAAGTTTGAGTGCACCATATTTAGAGAAATATTAGACAAGAGTTGTCCACTCATCGGTTAACCCATCATCAATAACTATTAGGTGAGGTGGTGAGCCAGTCGGTGGAACCGCACCATTCACTAGAAATCAATGATCGTGGAGATGTTCGCATTTTTGCCTAGAGAGTGTAGGGATCTGAGAAAATAGTAGAAGTCTAATTTATTTAAAAATAAAATTTCTAAATAAATTAGTTGTCAAATTATAAGTCTAACTAAAAACTTTGACTCTCTATAGAAAAATGTCTGTGTCAAACCTCCTAGCCCAAATCCTAGATACCCACAAGTTGACCAGATCCAAATTAGAAAGATTGGCTAAGAAACTTCAAAATTATTTTAGATTTGAAAAAGCCGACCTATGTATTGGACCAGGACCAACCCCACTTTACCAGCATGTTCGATTGTAGATCAGAGAGCATTTCATAAAAGGTGGTTGGACAATGATAACAAAGCTAGGTGCTACATATTGGGCTCAATATCAAATATGTTATAGTGCTAACATGAAGACATTAGAATTGCTTGCCAAATATTGGCACACCTGCAAGAATTGTTTGGTGATCAGAGTCGTGCAGCGCATTATCAATTCTCCAAAAGACTATTTAAGGCATAGATGCATGATGGATAGTAGGTCCAAGATCATTACTTGATGATGATTAAGGATCTAGAAGAGCTTGAAAAGCTCGATGTCTTGATAGATAAGGATTTGCAGATTGATGTGATCCTATAGTTCTTGAATAATTTATATAGAAGTTTATCATGAACTTTCATATGAATGAGCTCTAGTGCACCTTCATCGAGTTAATGAATATACTGGTTACTATTAAGCAAACTTTGAAGAGTTTAAAGGATTTGGTTCTAGCTATAGAGCAGGCTTCTTCTAAGAGAAAGTCTTTTTGAAAGAAGGAGTCTGCAAAGAAGTAAAAAAAATAAAAGGAAAAAGAAGGGCAAGCCAAAGAAGAAGACCGTGGAGAAGGAAAAGTGTTTTCACTATAACTTCGATGGTCATTGAAAATAGAACTGTCCCGAATACCTGGCAAGCCTAAAGAACATGAACGAAGGAGGACCAAAATAGTCTAAAGATAGTATTAATGAAAGATATCTATGGCACCATAGGCTAGGTCATATAGTTGAAAATAGGATTAACAAATTAAAGAAATCTAGACTAATGAGTCCATTGACTTTTAAGTCATATCCGATTTATGAATCATACCTTCAAGAAAAAATGACTAAACTTCCTTTTATAGGACATGGGGAAAGGGCCACAAACCTACTTACCTTGGTATATATAGAAGTGTGCGGTCCATTCGATGTGCCGATCAGAGGCAATTATATCTACTTCATTATTTTTACCGATGATTTATCTTGGTACAGGTATATGTACCTAATGCGACACAAGTCTAAAGCTTTGAAAAGTTTAAGAAATTTAGACACAAAGTAGAAAATAAAATAGAAAAACCCATTAAGATTCTTCTATCAGATCAAGGAGGTGAATATCTTAGTCGAAAATTTCTAGACTATCTCATAAATAATAGTATAGTCTCACTGTGGACTCCACCTAGAATGCCTCAACTTAATGAGATTTTAGAATAAAAAAATCAAACCCTATTAGATATGGTCTGATCCATAATTAGGTTCACAAATCCTCCTGAGTTTCTTTAGAGACATAGTTTAATGATAACTATCTAATTATTAAATAGGATTCCATCTAAAACCATTCCTGCCGCAGCATATGAGATATGGCATGGTAAGAAGCCAAGTCTGAGTTATCTCAGAATTGGGGTTGTCTGGCGATGAACAAGTTAGAATCTAGGTTCTTTAGAGCTTGATTTATTGGATATCCTAAAGAGTTATTAGGATATTACTTCTATCTTCTGGAAGACCATAATATGATTGTGGGTTAACACACCATTTTTCTTGAAAAATAGTTTATTCAAGATGGTGGCATCAAAAGATAAATTAGACTTGAGGAGAAAGTCTCCAAAGAATAAAGAGCCAAGGAACCTGAGGAACCCAGTTAGTCTAAGCTAATCCATAACTCACTACCTCCTCCATCTCGTAGGTCAAATAGGACTTCCCATCCTTCTAAAGGTACTTAGGTACTATTTCAGAGGATGTAGAGAAAATGTTCCTTATGAAAAATAAGATTCATGGTGATGATCCCATAACGTATGATGAGGCAATATCAGATATCGACTCCAAAAATTGATTAGAGGCAATGAAGTCAAAGATTGACTTTATGTGCTCGAACCTAATCTAGATCTTGGTAGATCCATCTGAAGGCATAGTACCTATTGGGTGTAAATGGATCTTCAAGAGATAGATAGATGCAGATGGAATGTAGAGACATTCAAGGCTAGGCTAGTGGCGAAAGGATATCAGGATACCTTCTCATCAGTGGCCATCCATCCGCACATTGCTTGCCATTGCAATATATTTTAATTACGAAATATGGTAGATGGATGTGATAATGGAGTTCATAAATGAATATCTTAAGAAAGATATTTATGGAATAGCCATTTATTTTTACATCTAGTGATGGTGATCATAAAGGTCTGCAAGCTACAAAGGTCCATCTATGGACTTAAGCAAGTGTCTCAAAGTTGGAATGCTTGGTGTAATCAAATTATTTGGTTTAATCAAGAACGAGGAGAAATCAAGTGTGTTCAAGAAGGTCAGTGGGAGCGCTATTTTTTTTCTCATATTGTACATGGATGACATCCTCCTAATTGAAAATGATATTCTCATGCTGACATCGATCAAAGATAGTTATCTAAAAAATTTTCTATGAAGGACCTAGGACAAGCATCTTAAGGTCTATAGGGATAGACTAAAGAGAATGCTAAGTCTTTCACATAGAAGAAGTGCTAAAGAGGTTCAGCATGGTGAACTTTAGGTCTAGAGGTATATAGACTCAGACTTTATATCTGACATAGATGATCGAAAGCCAACATCTAAAAGTTGGTTCCTGTGCAATAGTGGTACTATAAGTTGGAAGAGTTTCAAGAAGATGGTTCCACCTCATCTATGATTACATCGAGAAGGAACACGTCGAGGTTAAGAGAGTCGACTCCACAGACCATGCGGTAGACGCACTGACGAAGTCTTTAGGCCTACAGAAGATCCAAGCCCACCTTGAGAAGATGGGACTTAGATTTGTAGCCAATTGGCTTTAGGTCAAGTACAAGTTTGTTAGATGTGTATCCTAGAAGCCAGATTGGCCAACACTTATAATATACTTTCTAGGAATATTTTTATAATTTTAATTTAAAAGTAATTAAAAAATTATTTATTCTATCGCATTATGTATAAGGTGTCTGTGATACATCAATTGAGTTAATAGGCATGATAACACTTATTCTCAAGAGTTGAGAATTTAAAGCATGAGTTATCATAATTAACTCATAAACTCTTTTCGATCGTAGGATCATCATGAGGATGGTGATCAATCTAAAAGATCGATCTATGATCGCTTTCATAGGATAGATGAGTCTTGAGTCTATGGTGTGGAGACGCCAAAGTGAGAGTACAGGTACTTGATGAAAACAAGAGTACAGAGCATGACCACCTCGAGCAATTATAAGAAAGTCTACCTTCTCGTTGATGACTAGCTCGATGCTGCAGCGTGTGCTTGGTTCTTTGGCCTGAGGTGCATTGGCAGTTCACCTTAAGGGTGTTATAGTTTGACAACACCATAACTCAATCTCTTAGCCATTCGGAATCCTGAGGTGTATGTTGTTAGATGTATGCCCTAGAAGCTAGATTGGCTAAACACTTATAATATACTTCTAAGGATAATTTTATAATTTTGACTATAAATTAATAAAAAAATTATTTTCTATCATAGTGTGTATTTAAAGTATCTATGATACATCCTTTAAGTTAATGGTAATGATAATTTATATTTTCAAGAGTTGAAAATTTAAGACATGAATTTTCATAATTAACTCATAAACTGCTCCTGACCATAGGATCATCACAAGGATGGTGATCGATCCGAAAGATTGGTGAACGATCTATTTCTTAGGATAGATGTGTCTTGAGTCTATAGTGTAGAGACATCAAAGTGAGAGTATAGGTACTCATTAGAGAATGAGGGTACTGAGCGTGACAATCTTGAGCAGTCATAAGAAAATCTACCTTCTTATTGATGACTAGCTTGATGCTGCAGTAGTGTGTTTGGTTCTTTGATCTGAGCTATATCGACAGTTCACCTTGAGGGTGTTATAGTTTGACTACATCATAACTCGATCTCCTAGCCATTCGCAATCCTGAGATGTATGTTGGCTATAGCATGTTCATTATAGTAATTGGATTGCACTAATAAGGGATCTATCTACCTCGATAGATGAGGAGTCACCCTATGATAATCATGAGATTGAGTCCTTAAGCCCATGGCCATGGTAGAGTGAAGATGATAGAACGAGTTTCTACTGGGATTTCATATCGTACTCGAATCAAATGAGTAATTCATATGACGAATATTGGGTTTGACGAATTCACCTTAACCCTAATCTTATCGAGGCTCAAGATAGAAGAGCCCAATCATATAAGTAGCTGCATCAAAAGGTTCACTTTTAGTTCTAAAGGGTTGCCACCATATACTATTAGGTGTCCTTGGTGGATTTTGGGAGCAATTAGAATGATTTTGATGATTGATCATTCTAATTGTATGAATCAGTAGAGTTCTGATCCATCGAAAGGTATTTCAATGATGTCGATGATAAAAATTGTTACATATCTCATTATCATATGAAACTAAATCAAACTAGATTATACAAACAAGGGTTTAGATCTAGATGTCATCAATTGAGCTAACCCAATTTGATTGATTTGGATTAGATCTAATTAGGTTCAAGGTAATCATACTAGCATACGATTGAGCCTAGCTTTCTCCTTCTGTAATCTTTCTGATTCATCGCAATCGAGTCAAATTTGATTTGACTCATTTTTGTATCTTGAATGAATTTTTTTTCATCTAACTGGAATAAGTTCAGGTTAGATTAATTGTAGAAATTAAATCCATTCTTAGTGCAATTGGACTAGGGTCAAAAGTTGACATATTTGAGAGAATTGAGGGTCACCTGATCAGATACTTCTAAAAAATTCTCTAAAAATCTTTTTAATCTAAATTTTGGATATATGATAGGGCTCAAGTTGTGCTATGGGTATGCTAAATTTCATGATTTATGGTGGTGGTTGGCTAGGTTTTGATAGAGTTTGATTTGGATCAAACTCTTGAGGGAAGAATCCTAGGCGCAATGGACTCTTCCTTATCTACTCATGTCACCTACTTTTTGAATCATTTTTGGTGACAAAACTAGATATAATCTGATGGTTTCACGTGGAGAATATGTCCTAGAGTCTCAATGATAAAATAAATTAATTATTTGATCAAAGTGGGAAACTATATGGCGTTAGATTTAAAACCCCTTCTCACACCATTGTGAAGGCATCACACTAAATATTTTTCATGCCCAAAAGGAGCAAGCCCTCTAATATCCCACACCCCCTCTATCCTCTTTCTCCCTCTATTCTACATGCCTAAAAAGTTAGGCACAAATCTGAGTAGAAGGTCCAAGATTTTTGGCATAAGATTCAGGATCTACGCGATGGTGTTCGTGAGACGGATGGGCTACCTTCAAAAATTAGTTTAAAGAATCTATAGATTAGATTCAGATCTGATCTTTGGAGGAGAGATTTGTGAGGAGAAAACATTTAGATCTTGCCTGAGTAGAAATTGGCAGAGGTCAAGCACGTATGTGGCTCCTTTCAGAACCTCAAGAACCAATAGGATCATTGCAAGGTAATTAGATTACCGAATCAGGTACTTAAAATTAAATCTAATTTAATTTTATTTTAATTTTTAATATTAAATCATTATGATCATATCTAAGAATACTTATATCTAATTAGATCATAAAAAATTTTGTAGAAAATTTCATCTTAGATTTGATCAGATCTGGACGATCCTGTGATGGAAAATCAGATTTTTCTTCAACTGGTATCAGAGCCAGATTGACAGTTCTTCAGATCTATTTTAGATCTAATTTAATTTTTATTTATGATTGATATTAAATAATTTTAAATATCACATTAGATGTGATTAGATCTAAAATCAAAAAATTAAAAATTATATGATTTAGATCTATAATGTATGAGATGCATGACTTGACTAGGAATAGAATTATTCTATATATAGTCTAGCATAATCATGTTGTTAATTTAATTAAATATAATTTTAGATCTATTTTATTTTTATTTTTTTAATATTATAATTATTGTAACTAGAGTTGAAAAATAGAAAATAAAATTTTTAATTTTTAATTTATTCATATGAGATATGAAAGATGCATGCTTAGACTAGTTATAGAATAGTTCTATAAAATATCTAGAATAATTTTATTTTTGATGTGATCAAATTTAAAATTTTATTTTTTAGATTTAATATATGATATTTCAGATCTGAAAGCATGCATGGTTTATAAAGTTACGATATATGAGATGTATGCAAGACATGTATAGATTAGATCTTTTGTATATGTGATATATGATTAAGATCTAACTAGTTTTATTTTAGAAAATATATTTTTGATTAAGGTGTTTCCCTTGGCCGTTTGGTCATAAGAACAAAGTAGAGTTTAAAGGCCCTCTCCTTTCATTTGATGGGATGTTCTTATGATGTGTAGGGGTGTTGCACATTCATCCTTAATCAGAAATCATAACTTATATTCTGCAAAATCGTATATCCTGAAATCCTAAAATTTTATTACATATTTTATTCATGAACCCAAAACTTAATTAAGAATTAAGATTATGAAATTAATTAGATCTAAAAATTATGAATCTTTAGATCTAAAACATCTTCATAAAATTGGATTCGGACTTGGGTAGCTCAATTAGGTCTAGTGGTTGATCAAACTGAATCAAGAGTTGATTAGGTGAGATCAAAGAAAGCTTAGAATTGATCAACCTAATAGGATTAAGTCTGGATCAAGATCGAATCACATTGAGATGTGACTCAATCAAGTCAAGACCTAATTTGGCTCCACGGTTCGAGACTGGATTGTAGGCTAATCCGATTGGTTCTGATTCGATAATTTGATATCTAAGATAAGTCTGGTAGATATGATTGACTAGTTTTTAATTAAAAGCTACTCAATCTGAATGCATTCTTATTGAGTTAATGGCATATCCCTTCCATCGATCTCACTTACTAGGCCATTTGTGTCGATCTAATTTTGATTTGAGGTGGCTAATAATTCGAGCCAATCTATGCCACTAGATTAGTCATAATTCTTATGACTTAAGTCAAGTCAAGTTTAAAGAGATCTAAATTAAATCTTCCTAAAAAAGTATTAAGTCTAAGATCTTCTACCATTGTAGATGTGCGGGCCCATCTCAGGGTTGATTGTTCTTGGCTGGATACAGTGGTTTAGTTACACCGAAAAGATACAACCATGTCTATTAGGCATTGGATGCTACAGGTAGAAGGATGGATTGGGCTCAATATTTCAAATATAGTGAGAGACCCAATCAAGAATTCAATTTATGCAAATGGTGGGTCTGACTTAACTAAGAAGTAGAGCAATATTTCGGACACGGTGAGCTTCATGAATTAGAGATCAGGTTTGGATGCACCATGATTAGAGAATAATTGAACAAGAGTTGTCCGCTCATCGATTGATCCATCATCAATAACTGTTAGGTGAGGTAGTGAGCTAGTTGGTGGGACCACACCATCCACTAGAAATTAATAATCATCAAGATTTTCGTATCTCTATCAAGAAAGTATAGAGATCCGAGTAAATAGTGAAATCCTAATTTATTTAAAAATAAAATTTTTAAATAAATTGATTAAGTCTAATTATAAAATCTAACTAAAAATTTTGACTCTCTATAGAAAAATATCTGCATCCAATCCACTAGCTCATATCCTGGACACCCATAGACTAACCGAACCCAACTATAAGGATTGACTCCAAAACTTCAAAATAGTTTTGAGTTTTGAGAAGTTGACTCATATGTTGGAACAGGATCCTCCCACTTTACCAGCACGTCCATCCACTAATTAGAAAGCATCTCTAAAAAAATGGATGGATGAAGATAACAAAGTTAGGTATTATATGTTGGGCTTGATGTCTGTTGAGCTCCAGCACCAACATGAAGATATTAAGACTAGCCATCAAATGTTGGCTCATCTGCAAGAGTTATTTGGTGAATAGAGTCGCACAGCCAAATATTAAGTTACTAAGAGACTTTTTAACGCTTAGATGTGTAATGGGCAGTCGGTCCAAGATCATTATTTGATAATGATCAAGGACTTAGAAGAGCTTGAAAAGCTTGGTGTCAAGTTAGATCAAGATCTATAGATTGATATAATTCTATAGTCTTTGACTGATGTGTATAGACAGTTCATCATGAACTACCATATGCATAAACTTTAAAATACCTTGGCTAAATTTATGAATATGCTGGTTACTGCTGAGCTCTCTATGAAAGATTCAAAGGGCTCAGTGCTTGCTGTGGAGTGGACTTCTTCTAAGAGAAAGACTTTTAGAAAGAAGAAAAAGTCTGTGAAGAAGTAGAAGGTGGATGGTGGGAAGAAGAAGGCAAAGCTGAAGAAGATCGTTAATAAGAAAAAATATTTCTATTACAACATAGACAACCACTAGAAGTGGAACTACCTTCTTTACCTGGCCAACCTGAAGAATAAGGAGGTAGATCCTTCTAAAGGTATATGATCGTTATAGAATCTAACCTTATGATTTTTTCTGCAGTCAGTTGGGTGCTTGACTCTAGTTCTAGTGCTCACTTGTGCACTTCTATGCAGGGTCTTGAGGATAGCAAGAGACTGAGGGATGGTGAGATGATCCTATGCATCAAGAATAGAGCAAGAGTTGCTGTTATAGCCATGAAAACCTATCCTCTTCGATTACCATCAGGATTAGATCTAATTCTTAGAGATTATTTTTATATGCCTACGGCAAGCAATAATTTAATTTCTATTTTATGTTTAGCATAAGAAGGCTATGTAATTAGTTTTCTTAAGGATCATTGTAATATTTTTTATAAAAAAATAAAATTATAAGTGGTTTTCTTATAAATGGTCTCTATTAGTTACATATTAATATTTTTATTTTTAATATCGAGCAAAATGTGAATGCTATAAGATCAAAGTGACCAAGGGATAGTCTAAATGATAGGTATCTTTGGCACCTTAGGCTAGATCATATAGCTGAAGACAGGGTTAATAAATTAAAAAAAATTGGACTATTGAGTTCATTGACTTTCGAGTCATATCCGATTTGTGAATCATGTCTTCATGGCAAAATGACCAAGCTCTCCTTTGTAGGACATGGGGAAAGGGCCATAGACCTACTCACTTTGATACATACAGATGTGTGTGGTCCATTTGATGTGCCGATCAGGGATAATTATGTCTACTTCATCATCTTTACCTATGATCTATCTCGATATGGATATGTGTATTTGATGCGACATAAGTCTAAAGCTTTTGAAAGATTCAAGAAATTTAGACTCGAAGTAGAAAAATAAACAAAAAAATTCATTAAGGTTCTTCGATCAGATCGAAGAGGCGAATACCTTAGTCGAGAATTCCTAGACTATCTTAAGGATAATGGCATAGTCTCTCAATGGATTCCATCTGGAATGCCTCAACTCAACGAAATTTTAGAATAGAAAAATCGGATCCTATTAGATATGATCTGATCCATGATGAGTTTCATAAACCTTCCTAAGTTTCTTTAAGAATATAGTCTTATGACTGTTATATATTTACTGAATAGGATTTTCTCTAAAACTATTTCTACCATACCGTATGAGATATGGTATGGTAAGAAATTAAGTTTGAGTCATCTTAGAATTTAGGATTGTTCGACCCATGTCAAGAGACAACAGGCGGACAAATTAGAGTCTAGATCCTTTAGAACTCGATTTATTGGATATCCTAAAGAATCATTAGGATATTATTCCTATCTCTCGAATCATAATGTGATTGTGAGTCGACATGCCATCTTCCTTGAAAAATAGTTTATTCTAGATGGTGGCATTAGAAGATAGATTAGACTCGAGAGAAAGTCTCTAATGAGAAATGAGATAAGAAACCTATGGAACCCAATCAGATTGAGCCAATCTAGATACTACCTCCTCCATCTCGTAAATCAAGTAGAATTTTTTATTCTCCTAAAAGATACTTAGGTACTATCTCAGAGGATGTAGAAAAAATATTCCTCATAAGAAATGAGATTCATGGTGATAATCCCAAAATCTATGATGAGACGATATTAGATATCGACTCCGAGAAATGGTTAGAGACAATGAGATCAGAAATTGACTCATGCGTTCGAACCATATCCGGACCTTGGAAGATCTACCTGAAGGTATAGTACCTATTAGGTGTAAATGGATCTTCAAGAGAAAGATAGGTACCGATAGAAATGTAGAGACATTCAAAGCAAGGCTTGTAGCAAAAGGGTATAATCAATGTGAAGGCATTGACTATCAGGATGCTTTTTCACTAGTAGCCATGCTCAAATCCATCCAAACATTGCTTGCTATTGCAATCTATTTTGATTATGAAATTTGACAAATGAACGTGAAAATGATATTCTTAAATGGATATCTTGGGAAAGATATCTATATGGAATAGTTGCTAGGTTTCACATCCAGTGATGATGATCATAAGATATGCATGTTGCAAAGGTCTACATATGGACTTAAGCAAGCATCTCAGAGCTGGAATGCTCATTTCAGTGATGTAATCAAATTATTTGGATTCATCAAGAATGAAGAGGAGCCCTGTATTTTCAAAAAAGTCAGTGGGAGTATTGTTATCTTCATCGTACTGTACGTGGATGACATCCTCCTAATTGGAAATGATATTTCCATGTTGACTACAGTTAAAATGTGGTTATCTAAGGAGTTCTATATGAAAGATCTAGGAGAGATATCCTTTATTCTAGAAATTAAGGTCTATAGAAATAGATCAAATAGGATGCTAGGTCTCTCATAGAAAATGTACATAGAGGAGGTGCTGAAGAGATTCAGTATGAAAAACTCCAAGAGGGGTTTAGTACCCTTTAGACATGGCATTCATCTCTTCAAGAAGATATGCCCTAGCACACTTAAGGAGATTGAATGCATGAGCAAGATCCCTTATGCTTCGACAATAGGAAGCCTCATGTATGCCATGCTATGTACACGACCTGATATTGTGTATGCTATGAGTATCATGAGAAGATATCAGTCGAATCTAGATGAAGAGCACTGGACTTCTATGCAATGTATCCTTAAGTACTTGAGAAGGACAAGGATATGTTTCTAGTTTTTGAAAATGGAGAACTCCAGGTCCAGGGGTTTACAGACTTGGATTTTATGTTTGACATAGATGATCGAAAGTCGACATCTGAAAGTCTATTTATTTGTAATAGTAGAGCTATCAATTGAAAGAGTTTCAAGCAGATGGTGATAACAAACTCCACTATGGAAGAAGAGTACATCGCTATGTTGAAGGCTGCAAAGAAGGCATTCTAGTACAAAATATTTATCGTAGAGCTTAGAGTGATGTCATCAGATGTCGTCCTTCTATACTGTGATAATGATGGCGCCATAGCTCTAGCTAACTAACTGAAGTCTCACCAAAAATTCAAACACATCGAGCGTCGATACCACCTTATCCACAATTATCTCGAGAAGGGATACATTGAGATCAAGAGAGTCGACACCATAGACAATGTGGCTGACCCATTGATAAAGTCATTAAGCCAGCAGAAGATCAAAGCCCACCTTGAGAAGATGGGACTTAGATTTGTAGCCAATTGACTTTAGGTTAAGTGGGAGTTTGTTAGATGTATGTCCTAGAAGCCTTATTGGCTAAACACTTGTAATACACTTCTAATGATAATTTTATAATTTTAACTATAAATTAATAAAAAAATTATTTTCTATCATAGTGTGTATTTAAAGTGTCTATAATACATCCTTCGAGTTAATGGTAATGATAATTCATATTTTCAAGAGTTGAAAATTTAAGACATGAATTTTCATAATTAACTCATAAACTATTTCCGACCGTAGGATCATTATAAGGATGGTGATCGATCCAGAAGGTTGGTGTATGATTGCTTTCTTAGGATAGATGTATCTTGAGTCTATGATATGGAGACATCGGAGTGAGAGTACAGGTACTCGTAAGAGAATGAGGGCACTGAGCATGACGACCTTGAGCAGTCATAAGGAAGTCTACCTTCTCATCGATGACTGGCTTGATGCTATAATAATGTATCTAGTTCTTTGACCTGAGGTGTATCGATAGTTCATCTTGAGGGTGTTATAGTTTGATTACACCATAACTCGATTTCCTAGCCATTCAAAATCCTAAGATGTATGTTGGCTATAGCATGTTCATTATAGGAATTATATTGCACCAATTGGGGATCTATCTACCTCGGTAGATGACAAGTAGCCCTATGATAATCATGAGATTGAGTCTTTAAGCCCATGGCCATGGCAGAGTGAAGATGATAGAAAGAGTTTCTATTAGGATTTCATATTGGACTCGAATCAAATGATTAATTCATATGATGGATGTTGGGTTTGATGAGTTCACCTTAATCCTAATCCTATCGGAGCTCAAGATGGAAGAATTTAATCATACAGGTAGCTGCTTCGAGAGGTTCACTTTCAGTTCTGATGGGTTGCCACCATGAATCAGAAGAGTTCTGAACCATCGAAAGGTATTTCAATGATATCAATGATAGAGATAGTGACATATCTCATTATCATATGAAACTAAATTTAATTGGATCACACAAATAAGGGTTTGGATCTAGATGTCATCAATTGAGTTAATTCAATTTGATTGATTTGGATTAGATCCAATCAGGTTCAAGATAATCATGCTAGCACATGATTGAGCCTGACTTTCTCCTTCTGTAATCTTTTTGATTCATTATAATTGAGTCAAGTTTGATTTAATTCATTCTTTTATCTTGAATGAGTTTTTTCTAATCTAACTAGAATAAGTCTAGGTCAGATTAATTATAAAAATTAAATCCATTCCTAGTGCAATTGGACTAGGGTCAAAAGTTGATCGATTTGAGAGAATTGAGGGTCACCTGATTAGATGCTTCTAAAAAAAATTTTAAAAATTTTTTTAATTTTATTTTTGGATATGTGATAGGGCTCGTGTCATGCTATGGATGTGCCAAATTTCATGATTTATGATGGTGGTTTGACTGGGTATTGATAGAGTTTGATTTGGATCAAACTCTTAAGAGAAGAGTCCTAGGTGCAATGGACTCTTCCTTATCTACTCATGTCTCCCAACTTTTTGAATCATTTTTTATAACAAAACTAGATGGGATCTAGTGGTTTCACATGAAGAATAAGTTCTAGAGTCCCAATGATAAAATAAATTGATTATTTGATCAAAGTGGGACACTATATAGCGTTAGATTTAAAACCCCTTCTCATGCCATTATGAAGGCATCGCACAAAATATTTTGCATGCCCAAAAGGAGCCAGTCCTCTAATATCCCATGGCCCCTCGATCCTCTATCTCCCTCTCTTCTACACTTCTAAAAAGTTAGGCATAAATTTGAGTAGAAGGTCCAAGATTTTTGGCATAAGATTCAGGATCTACGCGACGGTGTTTGTGTGATGGATGGGCTACCTTCAAAAACTATTTTGAAGGATCTGTAGATTAGATTTAGATCTGATCTTTTGAAAAAATATTCATGAGGAGAAGACATTCAGATCCTGCATGAGTAGATACTGATAAAGGCTAGGCACGTGCGTGACTCCTTCCAGAACCTTAGAAACCAACAGAATCATCATAGGATAATTAGATTATCCAATTAGGTACTTAGAATTAAATCTAATTTAATTTTATTTTAATTTTTAATATTAGATCATCATGATCAAATCTGAGAACTCTTAGATTTGATCAGATTGTAGAAATTTTTGTAGAATATTTTACCTCGGATCTGATCAGATCTGGATGATCTTATGGTGGAAAATCAGATTTTTTCATCATATGTTGGCTATAGCATGTTCATTGTAGAAATTAAATTACACCAAGATGGGATCTATCAACCTTGATAGAGGAGGAGTAGTCCTATGATGATCATGAGATTGAATTCAAAAACCCATGTCTATGGTAGTGTGAAATAATAGAAAGGAGTTTCTATTAGGGTTTCACATCGGACTCAAATTGAATGGTTCATTCATATGACGGGTGTTGGATTTGATGAGTTTACTTTAACCCTAACCCCATCGGGGCTCATGATAGAAGAATCCAATCACACAGATAGCTACACCAAGAAGTTTGCTATTCGATTCTGATTGGTTGCCACTATATACTGCTAGGTGTCACTAGTGGATTTTGGGATCAATTAAAAATGTCTTGATGGTCGATGATTCTAACTGGATGAATCGGAAGAGTTCTGGTCCATCGAAAGATGTTTCGATGATGTTTATGATGGAGATCATGACATATTCTATTACCATATCAAGCTAAACCTAACTGAATCACACAAATAAGGGTTTGGATTTGGATGTCATCAATTGAGCTAGCCTAGTTCGATTGATTTGGATTAGATCCAATTAGGTTAAAGAAAATCATGCTAGCACATGATTGAACCTAATATTCTCCTTATGTCATCTTTCTGGTTCATCTTGACTGAGCTAAATTAGATTTGGCTTATCCAAAAATCTTGTATGGCTCTATCATAGTTTGACTGGAACATGTTCAGATTAGAAAAGTCTTTTCCTAACCTAATCTAGGCTTGTCCTAATCCATTGGGTGGAAATAGGACAAGACCTGCTAATTTCTAGAAATATTTGGAGAAGGCTCACCTAAGAACTCTATATGGATTTATCTTGATCTAACTAGATCTTATCCTAGCCTGATCAAGGCTTGTCCTAAATCCCATAAGAAGGGAACAAGACATCGGTTGTCTTTATCAGATTAGGCTTATCCTATAATCATGAGATGAAATTTGGATAAGCCTCTTCCAAAAATTCTAGATCAATTTTTCTTGATCTGATTGGACCTAGTCCTGGCCTGATCAAGGCTTGTTCTAACTTGTTTAGAACTTGACAAAAATCTATTAGATGGGACTTGAAAAATGCTTATATTAAATCCCATGAGATAGGAATAAGATAAGGGTTAAAGGTTGACCAGGTCTTGTAGGAATTGAAGGATGGGTTATGAGCCCCCTATAGATTTTCTAGGAGCGCGCACCCCCAAATGAGTTTGTGAGGAAGAAGGGTGCATATCCCCTTATAGAGTGCGCTGCAAGTGGATAAAGATAGATAGAGTTGGGGTTAATCCATTCAAAGTGTTTGACTAGGTCAAAGAAGTTTGAATTGTTCAAACTTCTAGGAGAGATGTTATTTGTGCCAACTTCTTCTTATCCCAAATTGATTCCATGCCATTTTCTTAAAATTTTGTGTGACAAAAATTTGAGAAAGTAAGGTGTGGGCATGGAGATTAGGTGCAGAGTCCTTCTACATGTTAAACTTTGACCTGTTCAAAGTTATATGTGAAGGGACTCTAGGGTAGGTATATAAATAAGATCCTACGCAAATTATTTTTGTATGAAAATTGTTCTATGGCAAAGCCCTACCAAAATCTCTATCTCCATGCCACCGTCATCTGATCCTCTCCCTTTTCTCCATGCCCAAGAGTTGGGCAAAACCTATGAGCAAAGATCAAGTTCTATTGGCATGAAGATCAGTGAGAGATGATGGTGTTCATGAGACGAACGCCTAGCCTTCAAAGTTCGATTTGAAGGCTCTATGGGAAGACACCATATCTGATCTTTGGTGATCAGATTCAAAAGGAGGAGACTTCTAGATCTGAGATTTTTTAGAAGAGTGGTTAGAGGCTAATAAACCCCTCCTTCTTATAGGCAATTGCCTTTTAGAAGAGTGGTTAGAGGCTACGATCCTATAGATGGTATCGGAGCGAGATTGCAGGTTCGTAACCTGGTAGGCCCCTCGAGTGTTGTTGGGGGGTGGGGATTGTTGGCCAAGGGCTAGCACACACCCGATGGGACCCAGGGGAGTTGCCAGTTGGGGGGTGGCAGTTGACACGGCAACATCCTTAAGGGTCAATCGGGTGGGGTCGATTTACTCCTGGTGGGTAGGGATTAAATAGGAATGACCACTTAGCCTACCGCTTGAGTGCAATCTAGCTTGATGCAAGTCGACTCAGGTACCCTCAGGGTTGTGCACAAGATGTCATAGATGTGGGGTTCTGGTGGGCCCAATAAAGGCTAATAAACCCCTCCTTCTAATTGGCAATTGCCTTTTTGAAGAGTGGTTAGGGGCTATGGTTCTACAGGAGGTCTGCAAGATTGATCACAAAAAAATGAGAGAGAGAGAGAGAAGGAGAAAAGGGATAAAGTCCTACTCGAACTCAAACTTTGAACTTCCACCCCCGACCAGTACAAGGGAGTGCTTTAAATCTTCTACCTTCTCCTCAAGTTCTTGCCTCATTGATAAACTCTCACTTATTATTTTTTGAGACATTCAGAAGTCTTCTTCAACCTTCCTCAGCCTCTTTCTTAGAATGACCAATTCAGCCTCTACATCTTTCATGGCATTTTGTTGATAGACCATCTGTATTTTCAGTTGCTGTAGCTCGGCCTTCTCTTTTTCATACAGTTCAAAAAGATTTTCCATGGTCCTCCTCAGAGAAGTAATCTCCTTCGAATCTCTACTCGAGCTGGCTTGGGCCCTATCTGCCAACCACTTCCGAAGCCAAGCGATCTCTTTGACAGCTTTTCGAACTATCCATTGGAGTTTGGCAATTTGATCGCTCCAACTGAGCTCGTAACTCTTATATGAATCTTTGGCCATGTGCAGTTAGTTCTAAAGTTTCGAGAATCTTTTAGACCAATCCTAACCATATTCTTTCCGGTTGGTAGACCATGCTGAGCTCCCTTCCAGAAGCTGGATCTTCTTCTTTGCTACCTTAAGTTTGACGTCAAAAGAGATAATCTTTACAGTCAGAGTCCAGGACTTCTCACTTACATGCTTCTTGGTTTCCTCAAGCTCTTCGTTCAGATGATTCTTCTTCGCAGTGTATTCTCAGAAGAATTGCTTGGATGATTAGCGGAGGTAGTTAATTTCAATCTTAACTTCAAATTAATTCTTCTTGAATTTTTTAAGTTTATTTTCTATCTTTTCTAATTTCTTCTTAACTTGATGAACTTCTCTTCTCAAATTTTTAATTTGGGCCTTCAAGGTTATATCCTGAGGCAGAGGTTCTGCTTCAACTAGAGATTGCGTTTAATGCATAAAGATATCATGACATAAAGGTATAGTAAAGGAAGGAAATTCACTTTCATTAATTAAAATGCTTTGAGTATAGAAAAAGTAGAAGAAGAAAGAAAAATATAGCCATTAAAAGTCCCTGACCTCCGAAGGTGGGGCAACAGATGAGGTCGGTGCATTCTTGGTGGTCTCAGACTCTAGGGTAGGTTTGGAAGTCGTTGCAGCAGGATCAATAGTTGGAAGATCAACGCCAATAGCTGAAGGTTCGGCTTCTTCATTGGAAGACTCAGAAAGCTGAGATCCAGCTCGGAAAATTTCTTAGCCACATTCCTTTAGCAGAGCTTGAAACCTCTGATAATGCTTCCTTGGAAAAATTGATCTTTATGTCTTCCATATCTTTAGAGGCCTTGAAGTCCAAATCATCTTACTTTTTGGCTTCGAAGATCTGCCTTTCCTTCTTAGCAATCTCAGCCCCCACCTTCTTCCTCCTCTCTATCTCCAGAGCCAGTTCTTCCTTCACCTTCATCGAAGTTTGTTTAGCATTTTGGGCCACCTCCTGAAGATGCTTGATTTTGATAGATTTTTCCTTCAATAGATGGTCGACCTCTGCCTTGTACTCTTCATGGATTCTCATCACCTCTGAGGTCTTGACCCTTTGAAGATTGATTGTCTTAATGTTGGCAGTCAATTGGTGACCCATCTATAAATGATAAAGTCAGTTGTGCCCATGGAAGAACACATGAATATGTTTAAAAAAGAGAGATAAGATAGTTACCTCAAGGAAAGCCTCGAGGGAATCTACTCAAGGTCGGCCCGGATGATCTTGTCCATGACATCTGGCAATGTGCATCCATCGATCAAAAATTTTGACGACCCTCTGATCATTGAACAAAGATTTTCCCTAGTCAGTATCGTCACCATTGGACCCTTCAGGATTATTGTTGACTCCATGATTAATTTTAATGATTGCCAAACTTTGAGTATATTAGGTATCTAATCATGTGTTTCAAAAATTTTACAAGTATCCAAAATAAAGATTTTATCTTATGGATAAATCCTCTCATGATGCCATGCCAAAATACTTAAAAGAATAAATTTACACATGTTTGGATAGCTTGGTATGAAGAAAGTAAGATTGGAAGAAGATTATAAGGATGGTGATCGATCCAGAAAGGTTGGTGTATGATTGCTTTCTTAGGATAGATGTATCTTGAGTCTATGATATGGAGACATCGGAGTGAGAGTACAGGTACTCGTAGAGAATGAGGGCACTGAGCATGCGACTTGAGCAGTCATAGGAAGTCTACCTTCTCATCGATGACTGTGAGCTATAATAATGTTCTAGTTCTTTGACCTGAGGTGTATCGATAGTTCATCTTGAGGGTGTTATAGTTTGATTACACCATGACTCGTTTCCTAGCCATTCAAAATCCTAAGATGTATGTTGGCTATAGCATGTTCATTATAGGAATATATTGCACCAATGGGAATCTATCTACCTCGGTAGATGACAAGAAGCCCTATGATATCATGAGATTGAGTCTTAAGCCCATGGCCATGCAGAGTGAAATATAGAAAGAGTTTTCTTATTAGGATTTCAATGGACTGAATCAAATGATTAATCATATGATGATGTTGGGTTTGAGAGTTCACCTTAATCCTAATCTATGGAGCTCAAGATGGAAGAATTAATCATACAAGTAGCTCGAGAGGTTCACTTTAGTTCTTGATGGGTTGCCACATGAATCAGAAGAGTTCTAACCATCGGAAAGGTATTTCAATGATATCAATGATAGAGATAGTGACATATCTCATTATCATATGAAACTTAATTTAATTGGATCACACAAATAAGGTTTGGATCTAGATTCATCAATTGAGTAATTCAATTGATTGATTTGATTAAATCCAATCAGGTTCAAGAAATCATGCTAGCACATGATTGAGCCTGACTTTCTCCTCTGTAATCTTTTTGATTCATTATAATTGAGTCAAGTTTGATTTAATTCATTCTTTTATCTTGAATGAGTTTTTTCTAATTAACTAGAATAAGTCTAGGTCAGATTAATTATAAAAATTAAATCCATTCCTAGTGCAATTGGACTAGGGTCAAAAGTTGTCGATTGAGAGAATTGAGGGTCACCTGATTAGACTTTCTAAAAAAAAATTTTAAAAATTTTTTAATTTTATTTTTGGATATGTGATAGGGCTCGTGTGTCATGCTATGGATGTGCCAAATTTTCATGATTTATGATGGTGTTTGACTGGGTATTGATAGAGTTTGATTTGGATCAAACTCTTAAGAGAAGAGTCCTAGGTGCAATGGACTCTTCCTTATCTACTCATGTCTCCCAACTTTTGAATCATTTTTTATAACAAAACTAGATGGGATCTATGGTTTCACATGAAGATAAGTTCTAGAGTCCCAATGGTAAAATAAATTTATTATTGATCAAAGTGGGACACTATATAGCGTTAGATTTAAAACCCCTTCTATGCCATTATGAAGGATCGCACAAAATATTTTGCATGCCCAAAAGGAGCCAGTCCTCTAATATCCCATGGCCCCTCGATCCTCTAATCTCCCTCTGCTTCTACACTTCTAAAAGTTAGGCATAAATTTGAGTAGAAGGTCCAGATTTTTGGCATAAGATTCAGGATCTACGCGACGCGGTGTTTTGTGTGATGGATGGGCTACCTTCAAAAACTATTTTGAAGGATCTGTAGATTAGATTTAGATCTGATCTTTTGAAAATATTCATGAGGAGAAGACATTCAGATCCTGCATGAGTAGATACTGATAAAGGCTAGGCCGTGCGTGACTCCTTCCAGAACCTTAGAACAACAGAAAATCATCTAGGATAATTAGATTATCCAATTAGGTACTTTAGAATTAAATCTAATTTAATTTTATTTTAATTTTTAATATTAGATCATTCTGATCAAATCTGAGAACTCTTATATTGATCAGATTGTAGAAATTTTTGTAGAATATTTTACCTCGATCTGATCAGATCTGGATGATTTATGGTGGAAAATCAGATTTTTTCATCATATGTTGGCTATAGCATGTTCATTGTGAGAAATTAAATTACACCAAGAGGGATCTTCAACCTTGATGAGGAGAGTAGTCCTATGATGATCATGAGATTGAATTCAAAAAAACCCATGTCTATGGTAGTGTGAAATAATAGAAAGAGTTTCTATTAGGTTCACATCGGACTCAAATTGAATGGTTCATTCATATGACGGTGTTGGATTTGATGAGTTTACTTTAACCCTAACCCATCGGGGCTCATGATAGAAGAATCCAATCACACAAGATAGCTACACCAAGAAGTTTGCTATTCGATTCTGATTGGTTGCCACTATAATACTGCTAGGTGTCACTAGTGGATTTTGGATCAATTAAAATTCTTGATGGTCGATTGATTCTAACTGGAGAATCGGAAGAGTTCTGGTCCATCGAAAGATGTTTCGATGATGTTTATGATGGAGATCATGACATATTCTATTACCATATCAAGCTAAACCTAACTGAATCACACAAATAAGGGTTTGGATTTGGATGTCATCAATTGAGTAGCCTAGTTCGATTGATTTGGATTAATCCAATTAGGTTAAAGAAAATCATGCTAGCACAGATTGAACCTAATATTCTCCTATGTCATTCTTTCTGGTTCATCTTGACTGAGCTAAATTAGATTTGGCTTATCCAAAAATCTTGTATGGCTCTATCATAGTTTGACTGGAACATGTTCAGATTAGAAAAGTCTTTTCCTAACCTAATCTAGGCTTGTCCTAATCCATTGGGTGGAAATAGGACAAGACCTGCTAATTTCTAGAAATATTTGGAGAAGGCTCACCTAAGAACTCTATATGGATTTATCTTGATCTAACTAGATCTTATCCTAGCCTGATCAAGGCTTGTCCTAAATCCCATAAGAAGGGAACAAGACATCGGTTGTCTTTATCAGATTAGGCTTATCCTATAATCATGAGATGAAATTTGGATAAGCCTCTTCCAAAAATTCTAGATCAATTTTTCTTGATCTGATTGGACCTAGTCCTGGCCTGATCAAGGCTTGTTCTAACTTTTTAGAACTTGACAAAATCTCTATTAGATGGGACTTTGAAAAATGCTTATATAAATCCCATGAGATAGGAATAAGATAAGGGTTAAAGGTTGACCAGGTCTTGTAGGAATTGAAGGATGGGTTATGAGCCCCCTATAGATTTTCTTAGGAGCGCGCACCCCCAAATGAGTTTGTGAGAAGAAGGGTGCATATCCCCTTATAGAGTGCGCTGCAAGTGGATAAGATAGATATAGGTTGGGGTTAATCCATTCAAAGTGTTTGACTAGGTCAAAGAAGTTGAATTGTTCAAACTTCTAGGAGAGATGTTATTTGTGCCAACTTCTTCTTATCCCAAATTGATTCCATGCCATTTTCTTAAAATTTTGTGTGACAAAAATTTGAGAAAGTAAGGTGTGGGCATGGAGATTAGGTGCAGAGTCCTTCTACATGTTAAACTTTGACCTGTTCAAAGTTATATGTGAAGGACTCTAGGGTAGGTATATAAAAAGATCCTACGCAAATTATTTTTGTATGAAAATTGTTCTATGGCAAAGCCCTACCAAATCTCTATCTCCATGCCACCGTCATCTGATCCTCCCTTTTCTCCATGCCCAAGAGTTGGGCAAAACCTATGAGCAAAGATCAAGTTCTATTGGCATGAAGATCAGTGAAGATGATGGTGTTCATGAGACGGAACGCCTAGCCTTCAAAGTTCGATTTGAAGGCTCTATGGGAAGACACCATATCTGATCTTTGGTGATCAGATTCAAAAGGAGGAACTTCTAGATCTGAGATTTATTTTGAAGAGTGGTTTAGAGGCTAATAAAACCCCTCTCTTCTTATAGGCAATGCCTTTATAGTAAAGACTATTTAATTATGAAATATGGTAAATGGGACGTAAAAAATGGTATTCTTAAATGGATATCTTGAGGAAGATATCTATATGGAACAGCCACTAGGTTTCACATTCAGTGATGATGATCATAAGGTATGCAAACTGCAAAGGTCCATATATGGACTTAAGCAAACATCTCAGAGCTGGAATACTCATTTTAATGATGTGATCAAATTATTTGATTTCATCAAGAATGAAGAGGAGCCATATGTCTTCAAAAAGATCAGTGGGAGCATTGTTGTCTTTCTTATATTATACATGGATGACATCCTCCTTATTGGAAATGATATTCCTATGTTGACCACAGTTAAAATATGGTTATCTAAAGAATTCTTCATAAAAAACCTAGGAGAAGCATCATTTATTCTAAAAATTAAGGTCTATAGAGATAGACTGAATAGGATGTTAGGACTTTCACAAAAAATGTACATAGAAGAAGTACTAAAGAGGTTTAGCATGGAAAACTCTAAGAGGAGTTTGGTACCCTTCAGACATGACATTCATCTTTCCAAGAAGATGTGCCCTAGCACACTTGAGGAAATAGAATGCAAGAGAAAGATCCCTTATGCTTCAACAATAGGGAGCATCATGTATGCCATATTATGTACATGACCTGATATAGCCCATGCTGCGAGTGTCACAAGTAGATATCAGTCAAATCTAGGTGAAGAACACTGGACTTCTGTGAAATGTATCCTTAAGTACTTGAGAAGAACTAAGGATATGTTGTTGATCTTTGGTAATGGAGAACTCCAAGTCCAGGGATATACAGACTCGGATTTTATGTCCGATGTAGATGATCGAAAGTCGACATCTGAAAGTCTATTTTTGTGCAATGGTGGAGCTATCAGTTGAAAAAGTTCCAAGCAAACAGTGATAGCAGATTCCACCATGGAAGTAGAATATATCGCTGCATCAGAAGCTACAAATGAGGCATTCTGGTATAAGAAGTTTGCCATAAAAATCGAAGCGATGCCATCAGATGCCATTCCTCTATACTGTGATAATAATGGCACCATAGCCCTTGCTAAGGAGCTGAGGTCTCATCAGAAATTCAAGCACATCGAGCGTCGATACCACTTCATCCGTGATTACCTCGAGAAGGATTACATCAAAGTCAAGAGAGTCGACTCCGCAGACAATGCGGTGGATCCGCTTACAAAGCCATTGGCTAGCAGAAGATCGAAGCCCACCTTGAGAAGATGGGACTTAGATTTATAGCCAATTGGCTTTAGGTCAAGTGGGAGTTTGTTAGATATGTGTGCCCTAGAATCCAGAATTGGCTGACACTTGTAATACAGTTCTAAGGGCAAAATTATAATTTTAACTATAAATAATAAAATAGATTATTTTTTATCATAAATATGTATTTAGTGTCTATGATACAATCCTTGAGTTAATGGTAATGATAATTTATATTTTCAAGAGTTAAAAATTTAAGACATGAATTTTCATTTATTAACTCATAAAATACTCTTGACCGTAGGATCGTCATGAGGATGGTGATTGATCTAAAAGGTTAGTGTACATCACTTCTTTATAGTAGATGAGTCTTGAGTCTATGATGTAGAGACACCAGAGCGAGAGAACAGGTACTCGTTAGAGAATGAGGGCACTGAGCGTGACCACGTCGAGCAGTTATAAGGAAGTTTACCTTCTCGTCGATGACTAACTCAAAGCTGCAGTGGTGTTTCTGGTTCTTTGACCTGAGGTGCATCGACAGTTCACCTTGAGGGTGTTATAGTTTGACTACACCATGACTTGGTCTCCTAGCCATTCGAAATCTTGAAGTATATGTTGGCTATAGCATGTTCATTGTAGGAATTGGATTGCACCAAGAGGAAATCTATCTACCTCAGTAGAGGAGGAGCAGCCCTATGATGATCATGAGAATCAAGTCCATAAGCCCATGGCCATGGTAGACAGTGAAATAATAGAAAGAGTTTTTATTAAGGTCTTCACATCGGACTTGAATCGAATGATTAAATCATATGATAGAAATTAGGATTTGACGAGTTCACCTTAACCCTAATCTGATCGAAGCTCAAGATAGAAGAACTTAATCATACAAGTAGCTACACCGAGAGGTTTATTTTTAGTTTTGATGGGTTGCCACCATACACTGCTAGGTGTCACTAGTGGATTTTGGGAGCAATTAGAATGATTTAGATGATCGATCATTCTAGTTGTCTGAATCAGAAGAGTTCTGATCCATCGAAAGAAGTTTTGATGATGTCGATGATGGAGATCATGATATATCCCATTATCATACAAAACTGAACCTAATTGGATCACAAATAAGGATTTGGATCTAGATATCATCAATTGGACTAACTTAGTTCAATTGATCTGAATTAAATTCAATTAGGTTCAAGAAAATCATGCTAGCACACGATTGAACCTAACGTTCTTCTTTTATTATCATTAAAAAGTTATCTCAACTGAGCCAAATGTGTTTATACTCACTCAGGTACCTTTACTTGATCTAACTGAAGCTTGTCCAGGTTAGAAAAGAATTTTCTTAATTTATGAGATAAATTTGAGACAACACCTACCATTTTCCATCACCTGCTAATTCTTGTCCTTTGACTTTGGTCAAATATTGACCTTTGACCCTTGGACATCTGCTCATATGTCATGCACTTATTGAAGAGCAGATAGGGGCTTATCTCCTTACTGTAATTTAGAAAGAAGGGGGCACATGCCTAGGATGGCATGCGCCCATGGATAGGGATGCCTGGAGTCCCATACGGATGGGACTCATGGTTGCTTCTTGGATTCAACTTAGATGACCCTTAGCTATAGACTTTGACCAGTCTTAGGCACCATCTAAGGATAAATTAGTGGGACTCTCATCTAATTGGATCAGATAATGTCATCTCACCAATCAGATTTAGATCTGATTGCACGAAGCAACGTGATTGGCCGAGATGATGTGGCACTGCATGACGCAGCAGGATCTATAAATAAACCCTATCTGCACCCAACTTTAATAGAGTTTCTCTTAGCCCATGCCCCAAGGCTGCTCCTCTCCCTCCTCCATGCCATATTCTAATCCTCTCTCTCCTCTCCATGCCCAAGGAAAGTTGGGCTCTAGTTTGGTGCGATCCAAGCAAGAAAAAGCTGACGAGAAAGGAAGAAGGCAGCACTGCTACAAAGACTACTGCTGATCTTCAGAAGAAGTTTTAAAGATCCTCTAAATTAGATCTAGATCTAATTTTTGGAGAGATGATAAAGAAAGAGAAGATCTCCAGATCTAGTCTGAGATATCGGTAGAGGCCAGGTGCTTGCGTGGCTAGATTCAGAACCTCAGGCAATTAGCAGGATCATCAAAGGATAATCAGATTACCCACATGAAGGTATAAATTAAATTAGATTTAATTTAATTTATTTTTATTTTATTAGATCTATAAAATTAGATCTAAAATATCTCAGATTTGATATGGATGCTTGAGAGAAATTTTTGAAATATCTCGCTTGATCCAATCAGATTGGAACAAACCTGATCTGGGAAATCAAAATTTTCCTTCATCGGGGAGGAGCGCAAGCTTGGCCACTCACCTGGGAAGCTCCAGTTCATACTCCGAAGGAACCCCATATTGAATCCTTATCAGAAAATGATCTTCAAAGCACAAAGTGCAAGGATTGGTTTCGGGCACAAAAGTTGGATGAGGTGCATCTATGGGTTCAACTTTTTCCCTAGGGCTAGGATTTGAAGAGCTCGAGTGGGCGGACTTCTAGAACTGGAGGACCAAGACACTTTAGAAGACATTTGGATCAAATCAAACTTGAATAAAAAACTCCTAAAATTTGAAAAAACTAGCTAAAAAACTCAAAGAAGTCTTTGAAGGATGATAGGATAGTAAAAGAAAATATTAAGGGAAGGTTAGGGCACTAACCTAAGATAGATGAAGATCTTTGCGATGTTGCCGGAATGATAAGGGAGAAGCAATGGAGATGTCGATGATCGGAGAGATCACTGAAGACAACAGAGTAGGGCACTCAGGCTGGAAGGGGGCCAAGAATGGAGAAGAAAATGGGAGGAAGAAAAAGCCAAACCAAAGTAAGAAATCAGGATGGAAGACGATGCTTAAATAATTGAGGAAGTCCTTAGGCAGTTATGATTATGAATTCCTTCCATCCAAACCTCATCTGCCACATGTCCCACCCATCATGGCTGCATCTAATGTTTGACAGAGCATTTATGGTGTTGTACATGAAGCTTCATGCTAGGAGAATTTCAAAAATGGAAGTCTTTTCGAATCATTCGATATTAAAGAAACTTTGGTGCTAGTTGGGAAAAGCCAAAACCTCTTCATCTTTCAAAAGTGGCTAGAAAAAGACTTTGGCTCTCACAGTTTTTTGTACTTCCTTCATTCGAACTTCAAACTCGAGAGTAAGGAGGATAAGTATTAGGGATAAAATAGCTCCTACTGAAGTCCAATCTTGGTATGATTTCATCCGGGGTCATGGCAACCATGATCGAACTTCAACCTAGCTGTTCTCCTATTCCAACCCAATTCAAGGAGGTCGACCTTTAGCCCATGTATGCTAGATGACCTTTTCAATTGCATTCATTAGCTCTTTTCTGATGATTGCAGAATCTACCAAAGGTATGATGGACTTCATCTGGAGGAGCTTGAATAGTGAAAGGAGTCGCCATTCGATTGATTATGATTCCAAACTCGAGATGGACAGTAAGACTCCAAGTGTAGAATCCCAGCACCGCCCAACCTTATCCAATGGCCAACCTCGAAGATAGCCAAACTCCTTCCGACTGAATTCGTTCACTGCAAATGGTAGATCTCATTAATCACTCATCAAGGACCTTGATTGGATGAACTTAAGTCAACAATAGGACTTCGCCATCAATATAAGTTCGAACTTCCCCCAGAGGGCTTGACCATAGTCCTAATCAAAGAATTCACCATCCTTCCCAACCTTTAGTCCTCTAGAGAAAGCATCAGTGTCTACCATTGGCTGTTCTTAAGAGCGGCCGAACTCTTGAGAGCATCTAGAAAAGCGCCAGCAAGATGCCGTGAGCTGAGATGCTCAATCGTCCCCACTCCTAGCTGACCTCAGATCTCCACCATCCCGGCCGAACTCTTCAAAGCTATCAAAAACAGCCCTAACAGAATCTAATTATAGGTTCATCATCTATTATTTAAAATTCAATCTCCAAGTTTAGCCAATTTGATTTTGAGTTCTCCATCCTAGTCATTTATTATTTAAAAATTGCTCTCCAAGTTCGATTGATTTGATTTTAAGTTCTCCATCCCAGCATAAACAGCTCACTAACAGACGTAGAAGTCTCCAACCTTCCATCCAAACTCCATTAAATGGAACTCAACCACCAATAGATCATGGCAAATGATAGTCCACTCTCCATAACAAACTCCACATGCCCGAATGGCCTTCTGACATTTTGTTATGGCTGTCACCATTATTCTATTTCAGGCTCAATCTATATAAGAGACCCGCCAGATATGTCTTTCTCTAAGCTCTCATCTTTGCTTTTATTTTTCTGAGTGCTCCATTCTTGTTGGTCAGAAAACTAACTTGATCATTGGAGGGTCCTACTAAAGCCACCCACCTTCAATCTAAATTTTATCTTATAGGTCTCGTGGGCGACCACGTCTTCCCTAGCTCTAACAAACTCTGGCATCAACATCATTTTCTGCACCAACAGTAAGGTATCAATATATGATCCAAGCGGATCTTAGCTCGATATGGACCATTTTGACTAATATGGATATTCAGAAGGAATATCAGACTTGATCTAGATCACTTTCATCACTATGAGGACTCGATGTGGATCATGTTGGCCACTATGAGTAGGGTGAAGGAGAATCCTGATTTTCTGGGATTAGGTTCGTTCAAATCTGATTGGATCAAGAGGCATATTTCAAAAACTTTTTCTTAGATCCAAATTAGATCTGACATTTTTTAGATGTAATTTTATGATTTGGTAATCAAAAAAATTAAATTAAAATAAATCTAAATTAATTTTACCTTGATTCTGGGTAATCTGATTACCCATTGATGATCGTGCTGAAGCCCTGAGGTTCTGAATCTAGCCATGCAAGCGCCTACCCTCTACCAGTATCCACTCAAGCTGGATCTAGAGATCTTCTTCTTCTTTATCTCATCTCTAAAAATTAGATCTAGATCTGATTTGGAGGATCTTCAAAACTTCTTCTGAAGATCAGCAGTCGTTTCTGCAGCAGTGCTGCCTTCTTCCTTTCTCGTCAGCCTTTTCTTGCCTAAATCGCACTAATCTGAAGGCCCAACTTCCTTGGACATGGAGAGGAGAGAGAGGATCAGCAAGGTGGTATAGAAGAGGGAGAGGGGCAGCCTTGGGGTGTGGATAGGAGAGAAGTCTATGAAAAGTGGGTGCAGACATGTCTTTATATAGACCCTACTGCGCCATGCAGTGCCACATCATCCCGGCCAATCACGTTGCTTCATTTAATCAAATCTAAATCTGATTGATGGGATGACATCACCTGATCCAATTAGATGAGAGACCCATAGATTCATCCTAAGGTAGTGCCTAAGACTGGTCAAGGTCTATAGGTGAGGGTCACCTAGTTTGAATCTAAGAAGCAACTTGGAGTCCCATCCATATGGGACTCCAGGCATCCCTATCCATGGGCACATGCCATCCTAGGCATGCACCCCCTCCTTTCCAATTTTCAAGGAGGGGACAAGCCCCTATCTGCTCTCCAATAAGTGCATGACACATGGGCAGATGTCCAAGGGTCAAAGGTCAATGTTTGACCAAAGTCAAAGGACAAGAATTAGCAGGTGACAAAAAATGGCAGGTGTTGTCTCAAATTTATCTCATAAATTAAGACAACCCTTTTCTGACCTGGACAAGCTCCAGTCAGACCTAGGTAAAGGTACCTGAGTGAGCACAAACTCATTTGGCTCAGTCAAGATAACTTTTAATGATAGAAAAAGGAGAATGTTAGGTTCAATCGTGTGCTAGCATGATTTTCTTGAACCTAATTGAATCTTATTCAAATCAATTGAACTGGATTAGTCCAATTGATGATATCCAGATCCAAACCCTTGTTTGTGTGATCCAGTTAGGTTCAGTTCTGTATGGTAATGGGATATGTCATGATCTCCATCATCGACATCATCGAAACTCCTTTCGATGGATCAGAACTCTTCTGATTCAGACAACTAGAATGATCGATCATCTAAATCATTCTAATTGCTCCCAAAATCCACCAGTGACACCTAGCAGTATATGGTGGCAACCCATCAAAACTGAAAATGAACCTCTTGGTGCAGCTACTTGTGTGATTAAGTTCTTCTATCTTGAGCCCCGATCAGATTAGGGTTAAGGTGAACTCGTCAAACCCTAATTTCTATCATATGATTTAATCATTCGATTCAAGTCCGATGTGAAAATCTTAATAGAAACTCTTTCTATTATTTCACTCTCTGCCATGGCCATGGGCTTATGGACTTGATTCTCATGATCATCATAGGGCTGCTCCTCATCCACCGAGGTAGATAGATTCCATCTTGGTGCAATCCAATTCCTACAATGAACATGCTATAGCCAACATACACCTCAGGATTCCGAATGGCTAGGAGATCGAGTCATGGTGTAGTCAAACTATAACACCCTCAAGGTGAACTATCGATGCACCTCAGGTCAAAGAACCAGACACACCACTGCAGCATCGAGTCAGTCATCGACGAGAAGGTAGACTTCCTTATGACTACTCGAGGTGGTCACGCTCAGTGCCCTCATTCTCTAACGAGTACCTGTACTCTCGCTCCGGTGTCTCTACACCATAGACTCAAGACTCATCTACTATAAAGAAGCGATTGTACACTAACCTTTCTGGATCAATCACCATCCTCATGATGATCCTACGGTCAGGAGCATTTTATGAGTTAATAATGAAAATTCATGTCTTAAATTTTCAACTCTTGAAAATATGAATTATCATTACCATTAACTCAAGGGATGTATCACAGACACTAAATACACATATGTGATAGAAAATAATCCATTTTATTATTTATAGTCAAAATTATAATTTTGCCCTTAGAAGTGTATTACAAGTGTCAGCCAATTCTGGCTTCTAGGGCACACATATCTAACAAACTCCCACTTGACCTAAAGCCAATTGGCTACAAATCTAAGTCCCATCTTCTCAAGGTGGGCTTCGATCTTCTGCTGGCCCAATGGCTTTGTAAGTGGGTCTGCCACATTGTCTGCGGAGTCGACTCTCTTGACCTCGACGTAACCCTTCTCGAGGTAATCGCGGATGAGGTGGTATCGCCGCTCGATGTGCTTGGATTTCTGGTGAGACCTCGGCTCCTTAGCAAGGGCTATGGCGCCATTGTTGTCGCAGTATAGAGGAATGGCATCTGATGGCATCACTTTGATTTCTGCAGCAAACTTCTTATACCAGAATGCCTCCTTTGCAGCTTCTGATGTAGCGATGTATTCTGCTTCCATGGTGGAATCTGCTATCACTGTCTGTTTGGAACTTTTCCAACTGACAGCTCCACCATTGCACACAAACAGACTTCCAGATGTCGACTTTCGATCATCTACATCGGACATAAAATCCGAGTCTGTATACCCCTGGACTTGGAGTTCTCCATTACCAAAGACCAACAACATATCCTTAGTTCTTCTTAAGTACTTAAGGATACATTTCATAGAAGTCCAGTGTTCTTCACCTGGATTCGACTGATATCTGCTCGTGACACTCACAGCATGGGCTATATCAGGTCGTGTACATAACATGGCATACATGAGGCTCCCTATTGCTGAAGCATAAGGGATCTTGCTCATGCGTTCTATTTCCTCAGGTGTGCTAGGGCACATCTTCTTGGAAAGATGAATGCCATGTCTGAAGGGTACTAAACCCCTCTTAGAGTTTTCCATACTAAACCTCTTTAGTACTTCCTCTATATACATCTTCTGTGAAAGTCCTAGCATCCTATTCGGTCTATCTCTATAGACCTTAATTTTCAGAATAAAGGATGCTTCTCCTAGGTCTTTCATGGAGAATTCTTTAGATAACCATATTTTAACTATGGTCAACATGAGAATATCATTCCTAATAAGGAGGATGTCATCCACGTACAATACGAAGAAGACAACAGTGCTCCCACTCACCTTTTTGAAAATACATGGCTCTTCCTCATTTTTGATGAAACCAAACATTTTGATCACATCATTAAAACGAGCTCCGAGATGCTTGCTTAAGTCCATATATGGACCTTTGCAGTTTGCACACCTTATGATCATCATCACTGGATGTGAAACCTAGCGGCTGTTCGATAAAGATATCTTCCACAAGATATCCATTTAGGAATGCTGTTTTCATGTCCATTTGCCATATTTTAGAGTCAAAATAGGCTGCAATAGCAAGCAATATGCGGATGGATTTTAGCATAGCTACTGACGAAAAGGTATCCTGATAGTCAATGCCTTCACGTTGACTATAACCTTTTGCCACTAATCTAGCCTTGAATGTCTCTACATTCCCATCTGCACCAGTTTTTCTCTTGTAGATCCATTTACACCCAATAGGTACTATACCTTTTGGTGGATCTAGCAAGGTCCAGACTTGGTTTGAGTGCATCTAGTCAATTTCTGACTTCATTATCTTTAATCATTTCTCAGAGTCGATATATGATATCGTCTCGTTATAGGTTTTGGGATCATCACCATGAACCCCATTACCTATGAGGAACATTTCCTCTACATCCTCTAAAATAGTACCTAAGTACCTCTCAAGGGGATGGGAAATCCTTTTCGATCTATGAGGTGGAGGATGTAGTGTATGGATTGGCTCAATCTAATTTGGTTCCATTTGGTTCTTAGCTCATTGCTCTTGTGAGATTTTCTCTTCGAGCTTGATCTGCTTTCCAATGCCGTTATCTTGAATAAACTATTTTTTAAGAAAGATGGCATGTCGACTCACAATCACATTGTGATCTTCTGGAATGTAGAAATAATATCCTAATGACTCTTTAGGATATCCTATAAATCGAGCTCTAAAGGACCTAAAGTCTAACTTGTCTGCTTCTTATCTTTTGACATGAGCCGGACAACCCCAAATTCTGAGATGACTCAGATTTGGTTTCTTACCATGCCATATTTCATACGATATGGTAGGAATGATTTTAGAAGAAATCCTATTCAGTAAGTATATTATAGTTAATAAACAGTATCCCCAAAGAAAATCAAGGTCTATGAAGCTCATCATGGATCGGACCATATCCATAGGGTCCGATTCCTCCGTTCTGAAATCTTGTTGAGTTGAGGTATTCCTGGTGGAGTCTATTAAGAGACTATGCCATTTTTCTTGAGATAGTCCAAAAATTCCCGACTAAGGTATTCACCTCCTCGATTTGATCGAAGAACCTTAATGAGTTTTCCAATTTGCTTTTCTATTTCATGTCTAAATTCTTTGAACTTTTCAAATGCTTCAGACTTATGTCTCATAAGATATACGTACCCATACCTTGATAAATCATCGGTAAAGATTATGAAGTAGACTAAATTGCCTCTAGCCGGCACATTAAATGTGCCACACACATCAGTATGTACTAGGGCAAGAAGATCCGTGGCCCTTTCCCCATGTCCTATAAAAGGGAGCTTAGTCATTTTGCCATGAAGATAGGATTCACAAATTGGATATGACTCAGAAGTCAACAGACTCAATAGTCTGATTTTCTCCAATTTGTTAATCCTATCTTCTGTTATATGACCTAATCTTAGGTGCCATAGATACCTATCATTAGGACTATTCTAGGATGTTTTGATTTTATGACATTCACATTTTGCTCGAAGTTAAAAATAGATACATCAACATGTAATTGATAAAGACCATTAATAAGAAAAACCACTTGCAATTTTATTTCTTTCATAAAGAATGTTACAATGGTCCTTAAGAAAACTAATTACATAGCCTTCTAATGCAAGGCAAGAAACAAAAATTAAATTCCTGCTTGCTGCAGGCACAAAATAACAGTCTTTTAATACTATGTCTAAACCAGATGGTAGTCGAAGAGGGTATGTTTCTATGGCCATGGTAGCAACTCTTGCTCCATTTTTGATGCGTAGGATCATCTCACCATCCCTCAACCTCCTGCTATCCTCAAGACCTTGCATAGAAGTGCACAAGTGAGCACTAGAATCAGAGTCAAGCACCCAACTGGATGCAGAAGAAATCGTAAGGTTAGACTCAATAACGAGCATACCTCCAGAAGGACCTACCTCCTTCTTTTTTAGGGTGGCCAGGTAAGTAGGGCAGTTCCACTTTCAGTGGCTGTCATTGTTGCAATGAAAACACTTTCCTTTGTTAGTGGCCTTCTTCTTCAGCTCTGTCTTTTTCTTCTTTCCTCCTTCCATCTTTTGCTTTTTCACAGACTTCTTCTTCTTTACAAAAGACTTTTCCTTGAAAGAAGTCTGTTCCATAGCAAGTACTGAGCCTTTAAAACCTTTCATGAAAAGCTCAGCGGTAACCAGCATGTTCATAAGTTCGGCCAAGGAATTTTGAAGTTTATGCATATGGTAGTTCATGATGAACTTTCCATAAACATTAGTCAAGGATTATAGAATTATATCATTCTATAGATCCAAGTCTAACCTCACTCTGAGCTTCTCAAGCTCTTCCAGGTCCTTAATCATTATCAGACAATGATCTGGGACTGACTGCCCATCACGCATCTTAGCCTTGAACAGTCGTTTAGTAACTTGATACTTGGCTGCACGACTCTATTCACCAAACATCTTCTATTGGTGAGCCAACATTTGGCGAGTAGTCTTGATATCTTCATGTTGGTGCTGAAGTTCATCAGACATCGAGCCCAACATATAGTATCTGACCTTATTATCTTCATCTGTCCACTTATCCAGAGATGCTCTCTGCTCAGTGGATAGACGAGCTGGTAAGGTGGGAGGGTCCTGATCCAATACATGAGTTAACTTTTCAAAATCCAAAATGATTTTGAAGTTTCAGAGCCAATCTTTATAATTTGGTCCGGTCAGTCTATGGGTGTCCAGGATTTGTGCTAGTGGGTTGGATGCAGACATTTTTCTGTAGAGAGTCAAAGTTTCTAGTTAGATATTATAATTAAGACTTAACCAATTTATTTAGAGATTTTATTTTTAAACAAATTAGCTTCTACTATTTTTTTGGATCCCTACACTCCCTCTATAGAGATGCAAAATCTCCACGATTACTGATTTTTAATGGGTGGTGCAGTCCCACTGACTTACTCATCACCTCACTTAATAGTTATTGGTGATGGGTTAGCCAATGAGTGAACAACTCTTATTCAATGATTCTCTAATCATGATGCGCCCAAACTTGGTCTCTAATTCATGAATCTCATCGTATCTGAAATATTGATCCACTCCTTAGTTAAGTCAGACCCACCATTTACACTGATTGGATTCTGAATTGAGTCTCTCATCGTATCCAAAATATTAAGCCCAATCTATCCTCTAGTCTGTAGCATCCAATCCCTAATAGACATGGTTGCATCTTTTCGGTGCAACTGAGCCTCTATAACCAATCGAGAACAATCAACCCTGAGAAGGGCCCACACATCTATAATGGTGGATGAACTTAGACTTAATCTTTTCTTAGAGAGATTTGATTTAGATCTCATTAAATTAGACTTGACATAGTCATAACTATTATGACTAACCTAGTGGCATGGGTTAGCTTGGATTATTGACCACCTCATATCAGAACTGAGTCAACAAACATGGCCAGGTAAGTGAGATCGGTGGAAGGGATATGCCATTAACTTGATAAGAATGCATTCGAGTCGAGTAGCTTTCAATTAAAAATCAGTCGATCGTATCTGCCAAACTTACCTTAGATACCAAATTGTTGAGCCAGAATCAATCGAATTAGCCTACAATCCAGACTCTAACCACTGAGCCTAATTAGGTCTTAGCTTGATCGATCACTCACGTGACTTGATCTTAACCCAGACTTAATCCTATTAAGCTGGTCAATTTAAGCATTGTTGATCCCATCTAACCAACTCTTGATTCGGTTTGATCAACCGCTAGACCTAATTTAGCTACCCAAGTCTAAACCCAATTTTATGAACATGTCTTAGATCTAAAAATTCTCAATTTTTTATCTAATACATTTCATAATCTTAATTCTTAATTAAGTTTAGGGTTCAAAAATAAAACATATAAATAAGATCTTAGGATTTTAGAATCTAGAATTTTGCAGAAAGTAAGTTTTCAATTTTTGATTAAGGATAAATGCACAGCACCTATATACATCATAAAAACACCCCATCGAATGGGAGAAGAGGGTCTTTAAGCCCTACTTTATTTTTATGATCGGACGGTCAAGGGGAATGCCTTAATCAGAAATACTACTAATCTACAAAAAACTAATTAGATCTAAGCATATATCTCATATAAAAAATAGATCTAATTAAAACATATTTTGTATATATCACATATATCATGCATACATATTTTTTAGATCTAAATTATCTCATAATTATCTAAAAAATTAAATTTAAATTTAATTTTATCAAATAAAATTTAATCTAAACCCTATTGTAGAACTATTCTACAACTAGTCTAAACATGCAACTATCATATCTCATAAGAATAAATTAAATTTAATTTATTTTCTATTTTTAGATCTAATTATAATATTTATAAGATTAAAAAATAATAAATAAATAGATCAAAAAATTATATTTAATCAAATAAAAATTATGATTATACAAGACTACACATAGAATAATTCTATTCCTAGTCTAGTTATGTATCTCATACATATTAGATCCAGATTAATTAATTTTAATTTTTTTATTTTTCTAATTTTAGATCTAGTCATATCTTATATGATATCTAAAATTACTAATTTATCAGATTAAATTAGATCTAAATAAATTTTATAAGAACCTGGCTCTGATACCAGTTGAAGGGGAATCTTGATTTTTCGGGGTCAGGTTCGTTCAAATTTGATTGGATCAAGAGGCATATTTTAAAAACTTTCTCTTAAATCTAAATTAGATCTAACCTTTTTTAGATCTAATTTTATGATTTGATAATTAAAAAAATTAAATTAAATCAAATCTAAATTAATTTTACCTTGATTTTGGGTAATCTGATTATCCGTTGATGATCGTGCTGAAGCCCTGAGGTTCTGGATCTAGCCACGCAAGCACCTGACCTCTATCAGTATCCACTCAGACTGGATCTAAAGATCTTCTCCTTCTTTATCTCATCTCCAAAAATTAAATCTAGATTTGATTTGGAGGATCTTCAAAACTCCTTCTGAAGATCAGCAATCGTCTCTATAGCGGTGCTGCCTTCTTCCTTTCTCGTCAGCCTTTTCTTGTCTGAATCGCACTGATCTGAAGGCCCAACTTCCTTGGGCATGGAGAGGAGAGAGAGGATTAGAAAGGTGGCATGGAAGAGGAAGAGGGGCAGCCTTAGGGTGTGGCTAGGAGAGAAGTCTATGAAAAGTGGGCGTAGACAGGTCTTTATATAGACCTTGCTGCATCATGCAGTGCCACATCACCCCAGCCAATCACGTTGCTTCATTTAATCAAATCTAAATCTGATTGGTGGGATGACATCACCTGATCCAATTAGATGAAAGACCCATAGATTCATCCTAAGGTGGTGCCTAAGACTGGTCAAAGTCTATAGGTGAGGGTCACCTAGTTTGAATCTAAGAAGCAACCTGGAGTCCCATCCATATGGGACTCCAGGCATCCCTATCCATGGACGCACGCCATCCTAGGCATGCACTCCCTCCTTTCCAATTTCTAGGAAGGGGACAAGCCCCTATCTGCTCTTCAATAAGTGCATGATATATGGACAGATGTCCAAGGATCAAAGGTCAATGTTTGACCAAAGTCAAAGGACAAGAATTAGCAGATGATGAAAAATGGTAGGTGTTGTCTCAAATTTATCTCATAAATTAAGATAATCCTTTTCTAACCTAGACAAGCTCTAGTCAGACCAAGTAAAGGTACCTGAGTGAGAACAAACTCATTTGGCTCAGTTGAGACAACTTTTAATGATAGAAAAAGGAGAATGTTAGGTTCAATCGTGTGCTAGCACGATTTTCTTGAACCTAATTAAATCTTATTCAAATCAATTGAACTGGGTTAGTCCAATTGATGATATCCAGATCTAAATTCTTGTTTGTGTGATCCAATTAGGTTCAGTTCTATATGGTAATAGGATATGTAGTGATCTCCATCATCAACATCATCAAAACTTCTTTTGATGGATTAGAACTTTTCTGATTCAGACAACTAGAATGATCGATCATCTAAATCATTCTAATTACTTTCAAAATCCATCAGTGACACCTAGCAGTATATGGTGGCAACCCATCAAAACTGAAGATAAACCTCTTGGTGTAGCTACTTGCGTGATTAAGTTCTTCTATCCTGAGCTCCGATCAGATTAGGGTTAAGGTGAACTCGTCAAACCCTAATTTCTATCATATGATTTAATCATTCGATAAAAGTCTGATGTGAAAACCTTAATAGAAACTCTTTCTATTATTTCACTCTCTGCCATGGCCATGGGCTTATGGACTTGATTCTCATGATCATCATAGGGCTGCTCCTCATCCATTGAGGTAGATAGATTCCATCTTGGTGCAATCCAATTTCTACAATGAACATGCTATAGCCAACATACACCTCAGAATTTCAAATGGCTAGGAGATTGAGTCATGGTGTAGTCAAACTATAACACCCTCAAGGTGAACTATCGATGCACCTTAGGTCAAAGAACCAGACACACCACTGTAGCTTTGAGTCTGTCATCAACGAGAAGGTAGATTTTCTTATAACTACTCGAGGTGGACACGCTCAGTGCCCTCATTCTCTAACGAGTACCTATACTCTCGCTTCGGTGTCTCTACATCGTAGACTCAAGACTCATCTACTATAAAGAAGTGATTGTACACTAACCTTCTGGATCAATCATCATCCTCATGATGATCCTACGGTCAAGTGCATTTTATGAGTTAATAATGAAGATTCTTGTCTTAAATTTTCAACTCTTGAAAATAAGAATTATCATTACCATTAACTTAAGGGATGTATCATAGACACTAAATACACATATGTGATAGAAAATAATCCATTTTATTATTTATAGTCAAAATTATAATTTTGCTCCTAGAAGTGTATTACAAGTGTCAGCCAATTCTGGCTTCTAGGGCACACATATCTAACATAGGGCTAGATGGAATTCAAAAGTAAGATCTGCCACATCGAAAAGCTAACTTGCAAGCCAAACTTCTAAAGGTTATAACTTGATTATACGATGTCTAATTTTGATTATTTTTTTTGAAATTAAAAAGTTTTTTGAGATCTATGACATGATGTTATCCTTGCAAGGGGGCGATGCTCTTAGGATCAGGATGAAATTCCTAGGCTCTAAAATGGGCTAGTCAATGAGAAAATTTTTCTTTCAGATAAAATTTTGGTCGAGCTAGCTTCCAATCTGAGAAGAATCCAACATAGTGACAGAAATCAGAGTTGAAGTAAAAGTTGAGATATACCTCCTAAAGAGTTTTAGCTTTTCCTATGTTATTTCTACTAACATATATATTTTAAGTAAAGAGTTCCATTATAATTAGAAGAGAAATCTAACCCAATTTATATAAAGGTGGACCTTGTTATTGCAAATAAAAGATATGTACATCATTTTTAATCAATGAAAAAGATAAAAAAGAGAAAGAAAATAAACTTAATCCATACTTTTAAAAAATTCTCCTCTTCTTCTATCTTTTTCTTTATGAGATTTGAGTTGAGCGGATTGAAGAAAATCTTCCTTCTCCTCGATCGAATCAATATGCCAATGCATAGCCCTCACTGGCAGCGTACAAATGTACTAGCATGTTGACCCTATGATTGATTTTGATAATATAAAATATTGAACAATTATGATACTAATCATGTATTTCAAAGATGGATATAGGATTGCTTAGATGCTCCAAATGATAAATTTATCTATGAAAGAAATCCTCTCAAAGAAGCTAAGTCAAAGCAATTCAAAGATGAATCTTTAAGTTTTTAACTTAGTGGAGGGGACCCTATAAGCATAGGGGCCAACCCTTGATCAACCATAGATAGAAAGTAGAAGAAATATGAAGTTCAGGAAGTTCAAGAGTTGATCCCTAGGAGTGACAAGTGGACTCTGGTACATTAGAGTTCATTAGCAAGGACAACAAGTCGACTCCTACGAAGCAAGATGTTGGTGTAGAAAATTGTAGACACTGGAAAGCTAGAACTAGAGAAGAGAGGTTGCTGCCAGGACCTACAAAACAAGTCCAAATTGGAGTTGGGGTGGCTCCGTCAGGATCCTCCAACGGTCAAGTTAGCTCTCTGATCAACAAAAATGGAGCACTTAGAGAATTTTAGCAGAGTTTTTGAGCTTAGAAAGAAACGTATCAGGAGGATCCCTTATATAGGTAGAGTTAATAACAAACTAATGGTGATAGCCATAACTACCTGGTAGTGGGCCATTTGGAGCCATGTGAAGTTTGTTATAGATAGTAGTGTTCTTTGTCATGACTTGCCAGTCTGTTGGAAATTAATAGTTGAAGTTTGGATGGAATTGTTATAGACAATGAAGAACTTTTCATCTCAGCAACTTAGGAGAGGTTTGGACTTCTCCAAGATCATCTGCACGTTGACTGATATCTACTATATTGGAGGTTGAACTTGCATGGATGCCAAGGTCCTCCTCCTATTTAAGCCTGCTCAATTGATGTTTAGGATGCAAGGTGGCTAACTTGTCACTAAAAGGAGTTTAGTGAATGACTGGAAGAAGTTTGTCTAGAGGACTTGAAGGAGTTCGAATGAAAGACTTAAAGGAGTCCAATTGGTTGCTGGAAGGAGTTTGTTAGGATCAAGAGTTGGCTGGTAGCTACAATAGATGGATACTACTAGAATACTCCGATGAGTCTCAATTGTTCCTCTAGAGTTTGGCCACTTTCAAGATCATTTGCAAGTGAATAACTGTCCTGAGTTGAATGTTGATAAGGGTAGCAGATTCATTGATTTAGGACTGTGGCAGGTTTTTAGGGGAGAAGTTTGGGTTTACACAGGCTTGCACACCCAAAGTTGTTGGCGTAGGAGTGCCAAGGTCTACCACTTACAACAAGATATAGAAGTTCGTTTGAGGAGAAGCTCTAATGGTACATGACTCCTGATATGAAACTCGATTATGATGGCTAGATTTGCCTTGGTGGAGACTTGGTTGAAAAGGAGTTCGGCTAGCTTCGAGGTTGGCTGGGCTAGATTACGCATGGATCAAACATAGCCAAATCCTTTGCTAACTACTTAGGCGACTGTCTTCACTATTCAAGTTCATCCAAGTGAGGTCCCAGATGCCCTTTGCATTTTGCAATTATCTGGAGGGTTTGACCATCAAAATTGAGGATTGTCTGACTTGCACGAGTTGGATGTCGACTATCCCAGAGTGAATTAGAGCCAAAACTCATGCTGGTCAAGGTTCGATCATGGTCGCCATAGTCAGACGGGGTCATCCCAAAGTCGAACATCTTGCTGAACTTTGGTAGGAGTGGATTTATCACCAACACTAGTCCCCCCACTCTCAAGTGCGGAGTTCGAAAGAAAGGAGTACAAACATGAGTGTCGAAGTTCTTTTTCACCTTCTTGCTTTCATAAGGTAGAGAATTTTGGCATTAGCTACGCTAATGCTGATGCTTCTTTGATACGAGATGATTCAAAAAGATAAGATTTTGAACTTCCCACTGAAAGGGCACTCGAGCTACAATGTCATTAAGGCCTCGCCAGCTGCAGGGTTCTGCCATGATAGGTGGGACACGTGTCCAATAGAGATCGGGCAAGAAGAACTTGCAATCATAACTACCTTAGGTCTCTCCTAGATATTTAAATCCTTTCTTCCCTTCTAGCACCTTATTCTATTCTTGAGTTTTCTTTATCTTCCTGGTCTCTACCTTCTTCCTGTTTGAGAACTTCGACTCTTTTCATGATTTCCTCCAGCCACAAATGCTTCTCGTTCCTTTCACATCTCATCGATTATCTTCTTACTTGTTGAGAGAAGTGCCCCAAATTCTCCCATAATAAGCTCATAGTAAGGTCCAGGATGATGAATGGAGTCCAACAAGTCCAAGAATAGCCCAAACGAAGTCCAGATGAAGAAGATACGCATGAAAGAAGTTTGGAGTGGGATAGCCAACCTTGGGCCTGCCAGAGGGGGCCCACAAGCAGCGTCGGATGGCGACAGCACAACCCAAACTAGATACGTGTAGTGGCATTGGGCCTACCACACGTTGGGTCGGTCGAGCGCACTAGCATGCATGGGGGGTGTGCGTGGGCCGTGCGAAAGCAAGCCATACGGGCGCCCAGCCAACGCGGTGGTGCACGGTCCAAAATGGACCGCTGGCTCATGGGTGCCCACGTGGACCCCCAATCCATTTCTAGGTCATTTCACATGGTCCACGACACTGTTCCATGGATTGATCATAATTCGATGGCTCTGGTTCGAGCCAGTTATGATCAAATGGCTGGGATTTGATATGGCTATAATAAGGCATCATGGAGCACCATTTTGCGTGATCCGATGGTTGGAAGAGCTTTTGATCATAATCTAATAATCCAAGATTGATCCAAGCTAATCTAGCAATGCTGGTGCACAATCCGATGGCCCAAGAGGGAGTCGGTCATGATCAAATAGTCCAGGATCGATCTCGAGTGTGTTTAGGACTAAATTTCCTATTGGAACACTATTTTTGAGTTTTTGGAGTCTATAACTCTGATTGACAAACTGTTTATTGCGTTGAAAAGATGGTGATATCTCGGAGGTACTGAGAGACTTCTTGAGAGGTTTTAAAGAGATTTTATGAGAATTTAGGACTTCTTATTAAGAAACTCTTATACAAAGATTGAGTGGTAAGTTTCTCTTATATTGTTTGATTTTCTCTCTCATAGTAAAGCTTTGCATGCCCATGGAGGCGAGCTTTTGGGTTGATCTACATACTTGATTGTGTTCTTATTTTATTTTCTTCTTTTTTTCTACTGTAATATTCTAGTACTTGACCCTTAACAAGTGGTATCAGAGTAGCTGATACCCCAATAGATTGGTATCAGATCTAGATAGTACCAAAACATAGATTACAACAGTGGATAGAGATTGAAAAATATAGAGAAGATAAGTGCAATCAAGGTGGAGATCAATAGGTTTGATGGAATGGATAATTTCTTCTTGTGGCAAGCAAGAGTAAAGGATGTCCTCATCCAACATGGGTTGATCGACACTCTCTTAAATGATGAGATGCCAGCTACCATAGAGGTGAAGGATTCGAAGCAGATCCAGATGCAGATGGTGAGCATGATTCGCTTGTTCCTAGCAGATGATGTCGTGATCCATGTGCTTAGCGAGACTTTTCCGATAGTGATGTAGTCGAAGCTCATGGAGTTGTACATAGCAAAGTTGCTCACCAACATGCTATTTCTTTGAAGGCAGTTCTACCAGCTATAGATGGATGAAGGCCAAAGCATGCGGGAGCATCTATCCAACTTTTAGAAGATTCTCACCAACCTCCTCAACGTTGGCAAAAAAGTTGAGGAGAAGACTAGGGCATTGGTCTTGCTAGCATCGCTCCCCCTTCATATGAGTCCTTGGTGACTGCTCTTCTAGTAAGAAAAATTACCATTAAGATGGACAAGATCACTACAGCGATACTCTAGAATGAGGTTCTCAGGAGGGAGAACCTAGCTTCAAGCTCAAATAGTGGCAGCTCAGCTTTGACGATTTTTGGAGGCATAGGAGGCAGTAGACAGAGCGGTAGAGGATCACAAGGAGGATGATCTAGATCTAAGACGAGAGACCAAAGCAAGATCAGATGCTATAGGTGCGATGAGTTGAAGCAACGAGTCAAGGATTGCCCATAACTCAAGGATCGAATGAGGGCTACTATGGTGGTGGCCAGTAGCGATATAGAAGATAGTGATGATATCCTTCTGGTTACTGATGAGGTATCTATTTCTTCCTCCAGTGAATTATGGATTCTGCTTGTTCTCATTATGTATGCTATAGAGAGGAGATGTTTGACTCTCTGAAGATCGATGAGGGCACTGTGTTCCTACCAAATGGATCGAGCTATGAGATCAAGGACAACGAGACGATCAGCATGAAGCTGCATGATAGAACAGTGAAGAAGTTGGATGAGGTCTGATACATACCTAGCTTTAAGAAAAATCTAATCTCACTGAGCAGACTGGATTCGATCGGCTTCAGTTGAAAAGCTAATGGAGAAATACTGAAGGTCATGTGCGGCAGTAGAGTGGTGCTAAGAGTAAGAAAGTATGGAGGATATTACCTCATAATAAGAAGTCCAGTGCAAGGTGGAGCTCTAGATGGAGATGGATCAGGCATGGGATGAGAGACTCGAGAGGATGACATGTGATGTCACAAGGTGAAGTTCCTATTACCGCAGGAGGCTACCCCAAGCAGGTCTCAAGTCAAGAGGATCATAGCAGTCAACAGAGATGGGATTGAATAGCCTGGTTTAACTCTCATGTTTGTCCATCCATAATAGTAGGCGTGCCCCAGGGAATGAGGCGAGATGGATCACAGAATCTTAGAGATAGGTAAGGTCGAATATTGAGTTGAGGTGGAGATTGTTGAGAAAAGTACCTCTAATTCTTCCATAACAAGCCCATAATGAGGTTCAGGATGATGAATGTAGTCCAATGAGCCCAAGAATAGCCCAAATAGAGTCCAGACGAAGAAGACATGCACGGAAGAAATTTGGAGCGAAATAGCCAACCTCGGGCCCACTGAAGGGGGCCCATAAGCAGCACCAGACGATGGCGGCATAGCACAAACTGACCATGCATGACGACATTGTGCCAGCCCAGCACGAGTGTGCATGGGGGGCGTGCATGAGCCACACGGAAGCATGCCGCACGGGCACCCAGCCCACATGGTGGAGCATGGTCCATGATGGACTGCCGACTCATGGGTGCCTACATGGACCCCCAACCTATTTTCAAGTCATTTCATGCAATCCATGGCACTATTCCATGGACCAATCATGATCCAACGACTATGGTTCGAGCCGATCATGATTAAATGGCTGGGATTTGATCTTGCTTTGATAAGGCATGATGGAGCACTGTTTTGCACGATCCGATGGCTGGAAGAGCTCCTGATCATGATCCAATGGTCTAAGATCAATCTGAGCTGATCTAGCAATGCTAGTGCATGATCCGATGGCCCAAGATGGAGCCGATCATGATCGAACGGTCCAGGATCGATCTCGAGTGTGTTTAGGACTGAATTTTCTATTGGAATACTATTTTTGAGTTTCTAGAGTCTATATAACTTCGATTGATGAACCATTTATTGTATTGAAAAGATGGCGATGTCTCAAAGGTGCTGAGAGGCTTCTTGAGAGATTTTAGAGAGCTTTTATGAAGGTTTGGGGCTTCTTATTGAGACACTCTTATATAAGGGTTGAGTAGTAAGTTTCTCTTGTATTGTTTGATTTTCTCTCTCATAGTGAAGCTTTGCATGCCCCATGGAGGTGAGCCTTTGGGCTAATCCATGTACTTAATTGTATTCTTATTTTATTTTCTTTTTTCTTTCTATCATAATATCTCGGTATTAGATTCTTAACAAATGGTATCAGAGTAGCTGATCTCCCAATATTACCATCTTGAGCTGCTCTAGGTTAGTGCCTAAACTTTCTCTCGATTATTTTGTTACTTTTCAAACTCTGACCCTTTAGTTTTTTTGAGAGGCTTTGCCTCCCTATTTTTTTTTATTTTTGAAGTCTTTTTTCCAAGTTTTAGTTTGATCCTTAAGTCTTCCGTAGGTCCTGGTCAATCGGTTTCGGGAAAAAGCACCTCATCCCCCTTTTATCCCTAGCACCATTCCTTATTTACTTCATCCCAAGGACCTTTCTTTTACAAGGATTCAGTATGGGATACCCTCAGAGTATGAACTAGAACTTCTTGAACCATGCAGTCGAGCTTGCTCTCCTCTCTCGGGTCATTTTTTGCCTGTACACTAAGGCTCTCTATGCTAGACTTTGACTTTTGATCCCATCTTTTATTGTTTTCTCTTTAGATTCTTGAATATCTCCTTCACCTTCATGGTGTCGAACTCATTTAGGTTCATCATAGGATTTCTATCTCTATGCATCATGGCTGAGATCTGACCTATGATTTCTTTATTTTAGAACTATATCACTTTCAAATGCCACCCTACCACTAAAGACTGATGGTACATATCTCTCCAATTCAGCAAGAAGGGATTGCTAAAGGGCGCCCCCACCTTGATTCATAATTGAAAGGAGAGATTCTTCTTCATCTCATGCCTCCTCCTAGAACTAGGATTGCCTTCTTAGGGGAATTTGAAAGATTCAGTCCATCGAGCCTCTAGGCTAGAAAGGGAGCATCAAGACTCGGCTAATAAGCTTAGAGACTATCGAGCTCCCCTCATATCTAGTTTGCTAGATGATCAAACCTTGTTTAACTTTGGGCTTAGTCTTCTTAATCTGGTAGGTAGATTTTCATATCTCTATGACTTCACCTTGTGCTCTCTTTTGACCTCAATCTTTATCATTGCAGAGATGACCTCGAAAGAGCGAAACCACCTAACCTAGGACATCAAGACCCTCAAAAAGAAGGAAAGTCATGGAGAAGAACCATCAAAAAGGGCCAAGGTTGGGAAAGCTAGTTTGGCCATGCTAACCCAAATGGTGCCCCAAATCGTGCCCACTCTAGAAGCCATCATGGCTATGCTAAGCCCGACCTTTTCCAATGACACCAACACCCTCGTGCTCCTCGAGTAGGGGAGAGCAGCTAAAAATAGAAAAAAGGCTGCCACTAGGAAGGTCAAGAGGAATGCTGGAAGGTTTGATGGTGACAGCTCTAGCCAGGAGCAGGGTTCCTTGGATGATTGAAAAGTCATCCAAACTTTGATAGATAGGAGCATCCTTCCCCATACCGCAGAGAAGATGATCCAAAAAGATGACATGGAATGATTCAAAGAATCTTTCACAGCCTTCCTTAAGGTAACCAATCTTTTCTGAGTCTTGGTTGAGTGTCGGTGTACTCCGAAGCTGTAACTCTCATTTTATTATTTACAGTTGGGACATTATTTATATGCCCACTTGGAGGCAGCAAACCTCCACAAGGCCAAGGCTTTGAGGACTATCCAAGAAGCCCAGGCAGAGATCAAGAAGGTCCAGGTCGAGATTGAAGGTCTGAGAGAAGCTTCAAGGTCTCATTCCATCAAGGTCGAGCACCTTCAAGGAGTGCTACAGAGGGAAGAGCAAGTGTCGGCGGTGCTGAAGATTGCCTTGGCACTGGAGGAAGATAAATAGAGAAAGGCCGAGGAGGAAGTTGACGTAGAGAAGGAGTGAGCTATCGAAGTCTTCAAGTCCTCTAAAGCAATGGAGGATATCAAAATTGCCTTTGCTTAAAGGACTTTTCTCGAAGGATTCGATGTCTATATGAAGAGGGTCTCTAAGAGGTTTCCTGACATGGACCTCGACTTTTTGATTGAGGAGCCTGGCGATGAGGCAGAACCTTCTCATGCTGGTGCTATTTCTCCAATTATCGGATCTGATGTCGAAACCTCTAATCCTACCATGGTGATTCTAGAGCTTGTTCCTGAATTGAAAGCCATCGAGGATGCACCAACCTCGTCTACTATCCCTTCTCCCGAGGTTGCAAATCTTTGATAGTTGTATTTTTCTTTTTCCTTCATGTACTCAAAATATTTTGAGCAATGAAAATAAGTTTTCCTTTATGTTTGATGTTGCGACTTGTCTATTATCTAGAATTCCCCTAACGAATGTAGTCATGACTCGTTGCCACCCACCAAGGCTGCACCGTTGCCCCAAGGTCTCCCTCTGAAATTTATCATTAGAGACTTGTAGAAGGAGGTTCACTAGACTAAAGAAAAGTTGAAGAAGGTAAGGGGCGAACTTCGAAAATTGAAGAAGAATTATTTGGAAGCCACGATTGAGATCACCGACCTTCCGTAAGTTCATAAAAGGACTCTATGGACTACATCACAAATAAGCATCTCCTAATCGAAGAGTTGGAATGGCTGAAGAAGTCTGGTAGCAAGAAAGTCTGGGCTTTGTCTGCCCAAGTCAGTTCCCTCGAGGCTGAACTTTGAAACTTAAAAGAGAAAATCAGGCAATTGGAAAGTGGCTTGGCCTAGGGCCAAAATCAGACAAAGCTCGATTAGGATTGGTCAAAGAAGTTTTCCGACCTCTAGGCATAGCTGAGCGATGTTGAGTAGTTATACAATTCTCAACAAGCCAGTTGGTGTGAGGAGATAGAGACAATATAAGAAAAATATTATTTAACAACAAAAATTTTGCAACGAACAAAATTTATTTCTAATCAGTTATTAATTAGCAATGAATTAACAACGAAATGCTCAATTCCATTGCTAATCTCAAAAAAATAAATTTGCAATAGATTTACAATGGATGTTGATCTAAAGACTAATTTTGATGATGACAAAGAGTTTTGAGTATAATTTGTTATGTTACTAATATTATTTTTAAGGATGTGTAGTTTAAATTTCAAGTACTCATAATGCTCTAAGTAAATTTCATCAATTAAATTGAGTACCACCAATCAAGAGGTCATTGAAGAAAAATTAGACTTGACACATCTTAAAAAGTATGGTTAATGAGAGTTAAATTAAGTTTAGAAAGCAAGTCTAGCCTACAAATGAATTCGAAAAAGAAAAGCTGCTAAAAATCTCATAGCATACTTGGCACGAAACTTAGCCGACTAAGCTCGACTCAATCTCAGAGAATAAAGAAGCTAGAAAGCACAGAAAGATTAGAATTTAGGACCTAGGGGACTTAGTCGACTAAGTCAAAAAGTTAGTCGACTCAGTCTCAAAAAATAGTAGTAGAAAATCAGATTGAGCAGACTAAGATTTAGTTGACTCAGAGAACTTAGTCGATTAAGTTTATTGTAATGGCTAGTTTTTTCAGAACTATATTTTTTCAGCTCCAACTTTTTTTTCAATGGCTATTTTCTTATTTCTAATAGCTAAATCACTTCTGAAGACCTCCAAAATGAATTAAAATAGTGAAAAATCTTAAGAATATATGAGAAAATATTTTAAGCATTAAAAAAAAGTTTTTTTGAAAGTTTCATTGAGTATTCATTGAAGAAAGCCAAAGAAGTGAGCTGAAAAGAGAAGAGGAGTTGATTTCAAAGTTAACCTTTATTCTTCCACTATAAATCATCCTCAAGCAAGTGAGAGCAAGAGTGAATTGAAGTGAGAAAGCAATCAAGTCAAGAATCAACAAGCCTCATCATCACTCAAGCATTCAAGAAGAAGTCAAACATTCAACTATCATCATTTAGACTTTTTCTGATTCTTCAAAGAGATTTTACTTTTTTAAACTTAATCTTTATATTTTTATATTTTATTTTAAATTTCTTGCGGTGAGAAACTTGGGTTGGTCCAAGCCTAGAGTTAGACATTTTAGTGGTTTGATTGGTGAGCCAAGGTTAAAATCAATCGGGATTGATTGTTAGCCCAAAGAAAAATAATCTTGTATGCTTTTGGTTGGTGATCCGAGAAAAATCAACTAGGTTGATTGTGAGCCCAAAAAACAATCATTGTAAAGGTTGTAGTTGGTGAGCCTAGGTCAAAATCAACTGGATTGGATTATGATCCAAGAAAAATAATCGAACTATAATCAATTAATTAATTATAGTTAAATTCGTAAGTGGGTTACTTAGAAAGTGGACATAGGTGCTGAGTTTGGTGCCAAATCACTATAAAACCTTGGTGTTTGTATTTGTATAGTTTTATTTTTATTGTTCTTTATCTATACTTGTGTTTTACTTTATTTCACCAAGCACATAGCATTAAAATTTAGTATATTCATAGTTTAAATTTTTAAATATCCAAGCACATAGCATTAAACTTGGGCACACACCTAGGGTGGCGTGCGCCCTTCTCCTTGCCAGGTTCTGGCAGGGGGATAGGCTCTCACCAGCTCTCCAATAGGTGCGTGACATGTGGTCAAAAGTCAAAGTATCAATGGTCAATGTTTGACCAGTCAAAGGTAGACTTTTGACCAAAGTCAAAGAACAAGAAATGGCAGGTGACCAAAAATGGCAGGTAATGTCTTACAAAATAAGACAACCTTTTCTGACTTGGACATCCTCTAGTCAGACCATATGAAGGCCTCTGATTGAGCACAAACTCCTTTGGCTCAGATAGGATAACTTATTTATGATAGCAAAAGAAGAACGTTAGGTTCAATCGAGTGCTAGTACGATTTTCTTGAACCTAATTGAATCTCATTCAGATCAATTGAACTAGATCAGTTCAATTGATGATCACCAGATTCAAACCCTTGTTTATGTGACCCAATTAGGTTCAGTTCTGTATGGTAATGGGATATGTCATGATCTCTATCATCGACATCATCGAAACTCCTTTCGATGGATCAGAACTCTTCTGATTCAAACAGCTAGAATGATTGATCATCTAAATCATTCTAATTGCTCCCAAAATCCACCAGTGACACCTAGCAGTATATGGTGGCAACCCATCAGAGCTGAATGCGAACCTCTTGGTGCAGCTACCTGTGTGATTCAGTTCTTCTATCTTGAGCCCCGATCAGATTAGGGTTTTGGTGAACTCGTCAAACCCTAGTTTCTATCATATGATGTAATCATTCGATTCGAGTTCAATGTGAAAATCTAAATAGAAACTCTTTCTATTATTTCACTTTGCCATGGCCATGGGCTTCTGGACTTGATTCTCATGATTATCATAGGGCTGCTCCTCTACCACCGAGGTAGATAGATTCCATCTTGATGCCATCCAGTTCCTATAATGAACATGCTATAGCCAACATACACCTCAGGGTTCCATATGGCTAGGAGACCAAGTAATGGTGTAGTCAAACTATAACACCCTCAAGGTGAACTGCCGATGCACCTCAGGTCAAAGAACCAGACACACTATTGCAGCATCGAGTCAGTCATTGACGAGAAGGTAGACTTCCTAATGACTACTCGAGGTGGTCATGCTCAGTGCCCTCATTCTCTAACGAGTATCTGTACTCTTGCTTCGGTGTCTCCACATCGTAGACTCAAGACTCATCTACTAAAGAGAAGCGATTGTACACCAACCTTCCAGATCAATCACCATCCTCGTGATGATCCTATGGTCGGGAGCAATTTATAAGTTAATAATGATTATTCATGTCTTAAATTTTCAACTCTTGAAAATATGAATTATCATTGGCATTAACTCAAAGGATGTATCACAGACACTAAATACACATATGTGATAGAAAATAACCCGTTTATTGATTTTAGTCAAAATTATAATTTTGCCCCTAGAAGTGTATTACAAGTGTCAGCCAATTCTGGCTTCTAGGGCACATATATCTAATAGAAAGCTCATGCCAATTTTTGTCTCATAGCTCATGAGAATGAAAAGAAGAAGAATAAGAAACAAAGAAAGAAGAAAGGTTCAATTAAGGAAGAGCAAAGCAAAGAAAAGGAAGATGAAAGAGATGAGCAAAAGTAGATAAATCATGTTTGATTGATAAAGAGGAAGAATGTATTGCAAATTCTTGCCTCATGGCTAATGATGATGAGGTAAACATTAACAACTCTTTCGATTTTACCTTTGATGAATTATATGAAGCTTTTAATGATTTAATGATTGAATTCAAAAAGATAAAGCTAAAGAATAAAAAGCTTAAAAAGTCTAATCTTCTTTTGGATGATGAAAAGAGTAAATTATTGAATGAAAAAAAAAGATATCTTAAGAGAAAAGAATGCTTTAGCTAAAGAAAAGGAAGAACTTCTCACATCCAAAAAATCTTTAATTAAAGAAAAGAATAAACTCTTAATTAAAAAAGAGGATTTCATGAAAGAAAATAATTCATTTGCTGAAGAAAAAGAAAGTCATTTAAATTTTGAAAAAAAATCTCTTATGGATGAGAACTTGAAACTAAGAAAAATGATTGAGATATTGAAACCAATTGCTTAAAACTTCGCATTTAATTTTGAAAAGCTTCAATCAATGATGAAAAATCAAAAATCTATTTTCCATAAAGTTGAAACTAGTTTTAATCCCTTAAGAAAATAGAAATTTATCAAGAATATATTTGGAAAAGTTTCAACTATAAATCATTCTATTAAATGCCTTAAATATAATAAAGTAGGCCATAAAATTCTAGAATGTAATTTTAAAAGAATTGGCCATACTTTAGTTAAGCAAATTTAGATTCTAGAAGGAACCTTGAGTATTAACTCCAATAGACCCATGAAAGCTTGGGTACCAAGAATTGTAAACTGATTTATATAGGTACACCAAGGATCCCATGAAATGAAAAGAGAAAAATTCTTGTGATGGATGCCTTGAAAATGAAAATAGATGGATGATGTTGTTTAGTAAAAGGTAAACTTTTCTCTACATCATACTATTAATATTTTTAGAATTTATTTAGAATAACTGATTGATTTTGATAATTTATTGATGCTCATATTAAATGTGTTTCTTGATCTAAATTTGAATATAAAATCTACATTGTATTTTGCAAAAGAAAGAGAAAATACTTAAGAAAATAATTTGATCTTAAAAGATCATTTAATTAAAAATATCTTTATTTGCAAAGGTAAGGAGGAGAATTCATTTAAGATAAATTAATTACTAAAGTAGTAATAGTTAAAGATTAATTTGGTATCAATTAAAGATGCTTAACTTGAAAGAAAAAGGAGGAGAAATATTTTTGATTCACCTACTATTTAAAAGAGAAAATATTTTGTGCTGAATTTTCTAACATTTACTTTTTAAAAAAAGGGGAGAGGTATTTGTTGAATATTATCTAGCTTTTATTAAAAATTAAAAAAATTGAATGATGATCTTAATTCTCAATCAATTACTTTATAGTATTTTTAATTTAAGCTTTCATATAATCATCAAATTTGACTTACATGATTTGATTGCTCAATCTTATTTTTGGATAATTAGTTAGAGTCAAAATAAATTTCTAAATCTAATTCTAAAACTCATTTAAAAATCTAAATATAATATAGAACTTTGGATGTGCATTTAGAAATCATTGTAAAATTACTTTTGCTTTCATACTATCATTGACTTGGTCGATGCATTTTTGATATATACCTTTTTCGAATTTAATTGATTAAATTTTTTTTAAAAGAAATGATTGAATATTAAAGTACATATTATATTTGATTTCATATTCAAATCTTTTAAAAAGCTCTATTCCTCTTAAAGCTTAAAAGTATATACTTGAAAATCTAATTAAAAAGATCATATTCATTCAAAAAAAAGAAGAGCCTTTGATATTTGAATTCAAACTAATTTCTGAAACTAAAAGTATTTTAAACATGTTTTAAATCAAAAGACAAGTTTTTCAAATAAAAGTTTGATGATAAATTTTCATATCTTATTGATTTTGATGATTAATCTTTTACCCTTCCTATGAGCTTTTTGATGCTATTAAAAAGGAGGAGAGTTATTATTGAGTATATGCTGAAGCTTAAGTAGAATGAAGTATGTTTTTATTATTTAGTGGTTTTATTTTTTTTAAATATATAATTCTTTAGAAATTCACTATATATTATTTTGTATATACTCAAAAGTTTTGACATCATCAAAAAGAGAAAGATTATTGATCTAAAGATTGATTTTGATGATGATAAAGAGTTTTAAGTATAATTTGTTATGTTACTAATATTATTTTTGAAGATGTATAGTGTTGGTGCAAAATCTAGTTGCCATTGGAGAAGTGCTAGAGTCGGAGAAGATGAGGTCACCGTCAGTGACCTGCAAAATAAGTCTCGTCCGAAGCCGGGGGTGGTGGCTCTAGCAAGACCCTCTGACGGTCAAGTTAGCTTTTTCGACCACAGAAATGGAGTGCTCAGTCAAAAAAATTATAGAATTTTGGAAAGAAGAAGAAAGCCTAAAGAAAACGTATCTAGAGGGTTTCTTTTATAGATGGAATCTGTAACAAACTGATAGTGATAGCCATAACTATCAGGTAGTAGGTCGCTCGGGGCCACGTGGAGTTTGTTATAGAAGATAGTGTTTGTTGTCATGAGGTGCCAGTTCATTTGAGATCTGATAGTCAAAATTTGGAGGGGTAGGCATCGGTTGGTGATGACCTTTGAGCTATATCAATTCTAGAGGAGTTCGAACTCCTCTGAGGTAGTCTGGGTGTGGATCGATTTATATCGTGTATGGAACCAGACTAGTGCGAAGACCTTATTGGATGACTATGGAGAGTTTGGCTACTGGAGGAGTCCAAAAGGAGTTCAACCACTGGAGGAGTCTGGAAGAAGTTCGGCTACTAAAGGAGTTCGAAAGAGATTTGACCGTTGGAGGAGTCCGAAAGGAGTTCGACTGCTGAAGAAGTTTGAAAGTAGTTCAACTGCTGAAGGAGTCCGAAAGAAGTTCGACTGCTGGAGGAGTCTGAAAGAAGTTCGATTATTGAAGGAGTTCGGATGGAGTTTGACCGCTGGAGGGGTCCGAAAGGGGTTGACTGCTGGAGGGATCCGAAAGGGGTTCGGCTGCTGGAGGAGTTCGAAAGGGGTTCAACCACTAAAAGAGTCCGAAAGAAGTTCGATCGCTTGAGAAGTCTAGAAGGAGTGGCTGCTAGAGGAGTCTGGAAGGAGTTTGGCTACTGGAGGAGTTCGAAAGAAGTTTGGTTGCTGAAGGAGTCCGAAAGGGGTTTGGTTGCTGGAGGGATCCGAAAGGAGTTTGATTGCTAAAGAAGTTCGAAAGAAGTTTGGCTGCTAAAGAAGTCCGAAAGGGGTTCGACCGTTGGAGGGGTCCGAAAGAAATTTGACTACTAAAGGGGTCCGAAAGGAGTTCAACTGCTGAAGGAGTCCGGAGGAAGTTTGACCGTTGGAGAAGTTCCAAGAGAAAGAATTTTCGATCGAAGCTCTTCTATGATTACCAGTTACATTAGGCTAAGCATCAGACTGGACTTCGACGAGAGTGTGGTTTATCTCTAACAAATAGTTTAAATTCTAAGTGCTCATAATGCTCTAAGTAATTTTTATCAATTTGTGAGCTCAAAAGTGGCACACCCAAGTCTTGAAAATATGACAAGATAGGTCATGGAAAGATGAGAGCAAGCCAGAAGAAAAATCAGCTCGGATAGTAACGTTCAGAAATTGAGTCAGCTCAGTCCAGGACTAAGTCGACTATATTTCGAAAAAAAATTCAGACAGAAAGCAGCATTTTTGGGCTATTAGCATGGTACACAACTAGGTTGGCTCTATCTCAGACTGAGCCGACCCAATTGTAGGTTAGCCGGCTAAGTTTTTATGGATTTATTTTGTGTACGTGGGATGTTTGGGTATTGGAGAGTTTTTTTATAAGCTTAGGGCTTGATCCTTTTATAAAAGTATAAATACTAAAAATAGGTCAAGATTGTATATGATGCTGAATTCATTGAATAAAATTTTTTTCTCCCAAAAAACTCTTGTGCTCTCTTTCTCTCTTTTCTCTTGAATCCATTATTTTGCTTCTACGTTGATCCTAAAAAGTTAATCCTTGTTGCTTGGCTAATCAACAGCAGCTATGTCATTCTGATAGATGATAGTTTATCCCAACAATTGGTATCAAAGCAGTGTTGCATGAAAGAAAGGAAGACACCTACGGTTACTACATCTAGGATTTATTGCATCAGGTTTTATCCAAAATCTTTTTGTTTCTTTGTTATTAGTCTGTAGATTAAGGTGGAGATTGGTTACATGGAGGGACGATGATATAGAGGTTGAAAAGAGGATGTAGGACATTTAGATCTTCTTCAAAGGGTAGTATTACTGGTGTGTAATCGAAGAAGAGTGTTAGGGATCTATTCTTGACCTATTTGAAGTCATAGGATCGAGTGGATTCAAGGTGGATTTTGAGAAGTTTGATGGTAAGAAAAACTTTACCATATGGTAGCAAAGGATAAAGGACTTGTTGGTGCAGCAGAGGATCTACAAGATCTTGACAAGAGAAAGGCCGAAAAAGATTAATGCTGAGGATTGGAAAGAGTTGGAGAAAATTACTTTCTACACAATCGTGATGTGCTTAACCAATCAGATTTTGCCCGAGGTTTGCACAGAGACTACGACAAATGGGCTTTGGATGAGACTAGAGAACACATACATGGGGAAGAACATGACGAACATGCTGTGGTTGAAGAAACAGCTGTATAGTCTGAGGATGTCTGAAGGCGAAGATCTTATTGCACATATCCAAAGGTTCAATCAGATGTGTTCTGAGGTGATGAGTTTGGATGTGAAGATCGACGAAGAGGATCGGGCGTTGCTGCTATTATGTTCTCTCCTAGGTTCGTATGATGGTCTCATAACAACTTTAGTTTATGGGAAGGAGACCCTAAGCTATGAAGAGGTTGTTGGTGTGCTCAGATCAAATGAGCAAAGAAAGAAGATCTCTAAGGAAGACCTTAAGTCTGAGATTTTGGTTATGAATGAAAGATAGGAAAGATCAAAGGAGAAGGCAAGAGGAAAATCCAAGGGCAGATCGAAGTTTCGGGATCAAAGGAAGATATTGAAATGTTATAGATTTCATCAATCTAGACACCTAAGGAGAGATTATTCCCTTTTGAGATCAGAAAAAGGAAAGGCCAGTAAGGAAGATGATATAGCTTCTATAAGCAATGGAGAAGACCTATTAGTTGTATCAGATGGATCCATAGAGTATGATACTATGTGGATATTGGATTCATCATGCTCGCACCACTATACTTCTCATCGAAAGTGGTTTGCTATCTACCAGAAGGTCGATGATGGAAGTGTCAGCCTTAGAGATGATCACCCATATAAAGTAGCTGAAGTTGCCTCGATCAGGGTGAGGATGTATGATGGGATTATTCATACATTATCAAATATTAGGCATGTACTAGAGTTGAAAAAGAATTTGATTTCTTTGGACTACTTGGAGGAGCAGGATTATGCTTTTAGTAGTCAGGCTAGGAGTGGATGTCTAAAAATTTTTAAGAAAGCTTTGGTAGTAATGAGAGGTAGAAGACTGAGCAACAATCTTTACAGAATAGAAGGCTCAGTGGTGAATGATAGTGCAGAGGTGCTAGCAGCGGCACAGGAGGAGCAGATTTTATATCGACTATGGCACTATCGGATGGATCATATGAGTAACCGTGGGCTCATTAAACTTAGCAGAAGAGGTATGATCCCAGTCCTGAAGAAGGAGGGCATAGGTTTGTATGAGCTGTTTATCTTTGACAAATAGCATAGGATAAAATTTACCAGAAGTACCAAGCATAGTGAAGGAATGCTGGATTTAGTGCACTCGAATGTGTGTGGACTAGCTCCTGTATCAGCTAGAGGTGGGGCAAAGTATTTTATCACTTTCATTGATGATGTCTCTAGGAAGGTGTGAATTTATCTGATTAGAAAAAATCAGAGGTATTTACCTAGTTCAGAGCTTAGAGAGTTGAAGTAGAGGAGTCTGAGAGACAGGTGAAGTATCTGAGATCGAACAATGGAGGGGAGTATACTAGTTTGGAGTTCAGGAGGTACAATGAGGAAAATGGCATCAAACACCATTACACGATGAAGATGACTTTCCAGCAGAATGGTATCATGAAGAGAATGAACTGGATATTGATCGAGAAGGCATGGAGTTTGAGGCTGTAGATATCACTTCCAAAATCTTTTTAGGGTGATGCCTTAACTTTTTCTTATTTTCTTATGAATAGGTCCCCACATCGTAAGCTGAACGGATGCATTCCAGAGGAGATCTGGAGTGGGAAGAAGGTGGAGCTTGGCTACCTGAAGGTCTTCAATTGCTCGGCCTATGCGCATGTGGAGGCAACCAAGAGGAGCAAATTGGACCCAATATCTCAAAAGATGACATTCATAGGATATCCTCAAGGAGTCAACAGGTTGAAACTCTCAGGCACAGAAATCAGTGATCAGTAGGGACGTTATCTTTGATGAGAAGAGCATCTTGAGGAGGTTTGGGATAGATGAAATTAGGGAGATAAAGGTGAACAACAGTGGCCAGTCTGAGATAGATGACATGCAGTCCGAATCCATGTATAGGAGTGTTCCTATTGAGGTGGAGGTGGGTAGGAGAAAAGATACTTAGATGGAAGACCAGCATGAAGTGCCAGTAGTTCAGATAGATGTTCAGGATCAACCATAGATATCAGATAGAGATGTGCCAGTGGGAGTAGCTTTGCACAAACCCCAGCGTACTATCAGGAGACCAGTTATATATGGCATTGATGAGGTTATCTCCTATGCACTCATCACTGCTAATAGAGATCCAAAAAATTATGCAGGGGCTATAGAGAGTGAGGATCATGATTTATGGATGCAGGCCATGATGGAGGAGTTAAAATCACTTGAAAAAAATTAGACATGGCAGCTGATAGATCTTTTAGAAGGTGCTCGACCTATTGGCTTAAAGTGGGTGTTCACAAAAAAAGAGACACCTTCAGAACAAGATGAAGTCAGATTCAAAGCAAGACTGGTTGCAAAGGGATACTCACAAAGGAAAGGGATTGACTATACAAAAATTTTCTCTCTTCTGGTGCATCATACATCTATTCAGGTTTTGCTGTCACTGGTGGCACAGTACAACATGGAGTTGGAACAAATGGATCTGAAGATGTCCTTCCTTCATAGCACATTAGAGAAAAGGATCTACATGAAGCAGCCAGAGGGTTTCATGGAGACTGGATAGGAAGAAAAGGTATGTTTACTCAAAAAGTCTTTGTATGGCTTGAAATAGTCCCCTCATCAGTGGTATCGAAGATTTGATAATTTTATTTTGAGCCTGGGTTTCAGTAGATGTAAACATGATTGCTATGTCTACGTCAAAAATGTAGATGAGGAGGATGCTTTGTACCTACTACTGTATGTAGATGATATACTTATAGCCAGTAGAAGCATGGAAGCTATAAAAAGGTTGAAAAGGGCATTATCATCTGAGTTTGGGATGAAAGATCTGGGTCCAGTTGAGAAAATCTTTGAAATGAAGATTTGCAAAGATAAATACAAAGGAGTGCTCTATTTTTCATAAGGAAGATATGTCTAGAAAGTTCTGAAGAGGTTTAGGATGGAGAAGGCCAAACCTGTAGAGATGCCGTTATCGAGCCATATATCTCTCTCCAAGTTACAAAGCCCCTAGTCAGAAGAGGAGAGAGAATACATGGAAAAAGTTCCTTATGTGAATGCTGTAAGTAGTGTAATGTATACTATGGTGTCCTGTAGATCAGATATAGCACATGCAGTAAGCATGGTTAGTAGATATATGGCTAACCCTAGGAAGGAACACTAGAAAGTATTGAAATAGATATTGCGATATCTACATGAAATAAAGGATTATGGTTTGGTGTTTGATGGGCAGCCTGGAGGATTTGAAGATGGAGGTTTGAGTCTTTCGGAAGGATTTGTAGATGTGAATTATGTAGGAGATCTTGATACAAGAAGGTCTACCACTGGATACCTCTTCTGCGTGTATGGTGGACCGGTGTCTTGGAGATCAACCCTTCAGCCAATTATGGTCTTATCTACCATAGAGGCCAAGTATGTTGAAATAACGAAGGCTGTGAAGGAAGCCCTTTGGCTTAGAAGGCTGATTGTTGAGTTGGGGGTGGAGCAAAGTAAGGTTACATTGTTCAATGATAGTCAGAGTGCTCTGCTATTGGCACATAACCCAATCTGTCATGCGCGTACAAAGCATAGAGACATGAGGTACCACAAGATTAGAGAGTGGAGGAAGGTGAAGTGGAACTGATGAAGGTCCATAATAAAGAGAATCAGTTGATGCACTCATGAAGGTACTCCCTAGAGATAGCTTTCAGATGTGTGTGGCAAGGATGGGTTTGCTAAAAAGAGATGCATTCACAAGGACTTGGAAGCACGGAGGTGGAGAATGTGAGCTCAAAAGTAGTGCTCCTAAGTCTTGAAAATATGAGAAGATAGGTCATGAGAAGATGGAAGCAAGTTGGAAGAAAAATCAGCCTAGATAGAAAAGTTCAAAAACTAAGCCAGCTAAGTTGAAAATTAAGCCGGCTCAATCTAGGACTGAGTCAGCTATATTTCAGAAAAAAATCTAGACAGAAAGCAGTATTTTTGAGCTGTTGGCATGGTATACAATTGGATTAGCTCAATCTAAGACTGAGCCAACCCAGTCATAGGTTAGTCGGCCTCAGTTTGAAACTAGGCTAGCTTAGACTGAGCCGACCCAGTCGTAGGTTAGCCGGCCTCAGTCTGAAACCAGGCCGGCTCAGTTTTTGCAGATTTGTTTGAAGAAAAAACCTATTTTTCCGGCACAGAATTATTTAGATCTGATTGGATCTAAAGGAATATTTCAAAAAAAAAAATTTAAATCCTAATCAGATCTGAGACTTCTCAGATCTGATCATAGAGATCTAATATTAAAAGTTAAAAATAAAATTAAATCAAATTTAATTTCAAGTATCTAATTTGGTAATCTAATTACCCTATGATGATCCTTTTGATTTCTGAGGTTCTGGAAGGAGCCACGTACGCACCTGGTCTCTACCAATATCCACTTGAGTAGAATCTAAACATCTTCTCCTCGTGAATCTCTCTTCCAAAAATAAGATCTAGATCTGATTTGAAAAGCCTTCAAAATGACTTCTTAGGGCAGCCTATTCGTCTCACAAATACCGTCGCATAGATGCTGAATCTTGTGCCAACAACCTTAGACCTTCAACTCAGATTTGTACCTAACTTTTTAGAAATGTAGAGAAGAGGGAGAAAGAGGATAGAATGGGCATGGATATTAGAGAAAAGGCTCCTTTGGGTGTGGAAAAAATAAATTACATTGCGGCAATTTCGTGAGAAGAGTTGTTATATAAGACATAGCACCATAAAGAGTTCCTTTTTGATCTAAAATCTTATTAATTCGACCATTGGAACTCCTAGACATGATCTCCATGAAAACCCCTAGATTTCATCTGGTTTTGATGCCAAAAATCCATCTGGAAGGTGGCGGCATGAAAGGATAAGGAAGAGTCCATGTGCATCTAGGACTCTTCCCTTAAGAGTTTAATCCAAATCAAACTCTATCAAAACCTAGTCTAGGCACCTCCAAAAATCACAAAATTTTGCACACCCAAATTATATCTCATGCCCTATCACATATATAAAAATTATAGGAAAATAATATCTAGAGAATTTTCTAAAATTCTCTGATCATGTGACCCTCAATTCTCTCAATTGGGCCAACTATTGATCCTAGTCCAATTGCACTAGGATTGAATTTAATTTTCATAATTAATCTAACCTGAACATATTCCAATCAGATGAAAATAAACCCATTCAAGATATAGAAATGAGTTAAATCAAATTTGACTCAGTTGCAATGAATCAGAAAGATTACAGAAGGAGAAAGTTGGCTCAATCATGTGCTAGCATGATTACCTTGAACCTGATTGGATCTAATCCAAATCAATCGAACTAGATTAGCTCAATTGATGACATCGAGATCAAAACCCTTATTTGTATGATCTAGTTAGATTCAATTTTGTATGGTAATGAGACATGTCATGATCTCCATCATCAACATCATTGAAATACCTTTCGATGGACCAAAACTTTTCTAATTCATACAATTAGAATGATCGATCATCAAAATCATTCTAATTGCTCCCAAAATCCATCAGTGATACCTAACAATATATGGTGGCAATCCATCAAAACTGAAAGTGAACCTCTCAATGTAGCTACCTGTGTGATTGGGTTCTTCTATCTTGAGCCCCGACTGGATTAGGGTTAAGGTGAACTCGTCAAACCCAATATCCGTCATATGAATTAATCATTCAATTCGAGTCCTATGTGAAATCCTTATAGAAACTCTTTCTATCATCTTCACTCTGCCATGGCCATGGGCTTATGGACTTGATTGTCATGATCATCATAGGGCTACTCCTCATCTATCGAGGTAGATAGATCCCTTATTTGTGTAATAAAATTCCTATAATGAACGTACTATAGCCAACATACACCTTAGAGTTTTGAATGGCTAGGAGATTGAGTTATGGTATAGTCAAACTACAACACCCTCAAGGTGAATTGTCGAAGCACCTCAGATCAAAAATCAGACACACTGCTGCAACATCGAGCCAGTCATTGATGAGAAGATAGACTTTCTTATGAATACTCGAGGTGGTCACACTCAGTGCCCTCATTCTCTAACGAGTATCTATACTCTCGTTTCGGTGTCTCTACATCATAGACTCAAGACTCATCTACTCAAAAGAAGCAATCGTACATCAACATTCTAGATCAATCACCATCCTCATGATGATCCTACGATCGGAAGTAATTTATGAGTTAATTATGAAAATTCAAGTCTTAAATTTTCAACTTTTTAAAAATATGAATTATCATTACCATTAACTCAAAGGATGTATCACATACACTTTAAACACATACTATGATAGAAAATAATCCATTTATTAATTTATAATCAAAATTATAAAATTACCCTTAGAAGTGTATTACAAGTGTTAGCCAATCTGGCTTCTAAGGCACACATCTAACAAACTCCCACTTGACCTAAAGATAATTGGATACAAATCTAAGTCTCATCTTCTCAAGATGGGCTTCAGTCTTCTGCTGGCCTAAAGGCTTCGTCAGTGGATCTACCGCATTATCCATGGAGTCAACTCTCTTGACCTCGACGTAACCCTTCTCGAGATAATCGTGGATAAGGTGGAATCGCCGCTCGATGTACTTGAATTTTTGGTGAGACCTTAGCTCCTTAGCTAGGGCTATGGTGCCATTATTGTCGCAGTACAGAGGGATGACATCTGATGGCATCACTCTGAGTTCTACGATAATCTTCTTGTACCAGAATGCCTCCTTTACAACTTTTGATGCAGTGATGTACTCTGCTTCCATAATGAAATCTATTATCATAGTCTGCTTGAAACTCTTCTAGTTGACAGTACCACCATTACACACAAACAAACTACTAGATGTCAACTTTCGATCATCTATATCAAACATAAAATCTAAGTCTATATAACCCTAGACCTGGAGTTCTCCATTACCAAAAACCAAGAACATATCCTTAGTCCTACTTAAGTACTTAAGGTTACATTTCACAGAAGTCTAGTGCTCTTCACCTGGATTCAACTAATATCTGCTCGTGACACTCACAGCATGGGCGATATCAGGTCATGTACATAGCATGGCGTATATGAGGCTCCCTATTGCTGAAGCATAAGGAATCTTGCTCATGCGTTCAATCTCCTTAGGTATGTTGGGACACATCTTCTTGGAGAGATGAATGCCATGTCTGAAGGGCACCAATTCCTTCTTGGAGTTTTCCATGCTAAACCTCTTTAGTACCTCCTTTATGTACATCTTCTGTGAGAGACCCAGAATCCTATTCGGTCTATCTCTATAGATCTTAATTTTTAGAATAAAGAATGCCTCTCCTAGGTCTTTCATAGAGAACTCTTTTGATAACCATATTTTAACTGTGGTCAACATGAGAATATCATTCCCAATAAGGAGAATGTCATCCATGTACAGTATGAAAAAGACAACAGTGCTCCCACTAACCTTTTTGAATACATACGATTCCTTCTTGTTCTTGATGAATCCAAATGATTTGATCACATCATTGAAACGAGAATTACAGCTCTGAGATGCTTGCTTAAGTCCATAGATGAACCTTTGTAGCTTGCAGATCTTATGATCAGCATCACTAGATGTGAAATCTAGCAGCTATTCCATATAGATATCTTCCTCAAGATATCCATTTAAGAAGATCATTTTCATGTCCATCTACCATATTTCATAATCGAAATAAGCTACAATAGTAAGCAATGTACGGATGAATTTTAGCATGGCTACTGACGAGAAAGTATCCTGATAGTCAATGCCTCACACTGACTATACCCTTTTGCCACTAACCTAGCCTTCATTGTCTCCACATTCTCATCTGCACCTATCTTTCTCTTGTAGATCTATTTACACCCAATAGGTACTATACCTTCAGGTGGATCTACCAAGGTCTAGACTTGGTTCGAGCGCATTGAGTTAATCTCTGACTTCATTGCCTCTAACCATTTCTCAGAGTCGATATCTAATATCATCTCGTTATAGATTTTGGTATCATCATAATGAATCCTATTTTCTGTAAGAAATATTTTCTCTACGTCCTCTAAAATAGTACCTATTGGGGATAAACCCCGCTTCCACCAAAGTCCAGTCTGATGCTTAGCCTAATGTAACTGGTAATCATAGAAGAGCTTCGATCAAAAATTCTTTCTCTTGGAATTTTCATAGTGGCCGAACTCCTTTTGGACCCCTTCAGTAGCCAAATCCCTTTCGAACTCCTCCAACAGCCGAACTCCTTCCAGACCCCTTCAGCAGCCGAACTTCTTTCGGACCCCTCCAGTGGTCGAACCTCTTTCGGACTCCCTCAGCAGCCAAACTCCTTTCGAATCCCTCCAGCAGCCAAATTTCTTTCAAACTCCTCCGACAGTCGATTTCTTTTCAGACTCTTCCAGCAGTCGAACTTCTTTAGGACTCCTCTAGTGGTCGAATCCCTTTTGGACCCCTCCAGCGGCCAAACTCCCTGCAGTCATCCAAGAAGGTCTCCGCTCGAGTCCAGTCCTGTACATAGCATGAACTGACCCACACTCGGACTATCTTAGAAGAGTCTGAACTCCTCTAGAATTGATATAGCTCAAAGGTCATCACTAACCAACGTCCACCCCTCCAAACTTTGACTATCAAATCTCAAATGGATTGGCACCTTACGATAATAAACACTATCCTCCATAACAAAATCCACGTGGCCCCTAGTGGCCCACTATCCGATAGTTATGATTATCACTATCAGTTTGTTACAGGCTCTGTCTATAAAAGGGATCCTCCATATATATTTTCTCTAGGCTCTCTTCTCTCTCTCGATACTCTGCAACTTTCTTGACTAAGCACTCCATTTCTGTTGGCCAAAAAAGCTAACTTGATCGTTGGAAGGTCTTGACGGAGCCACCACCCCGGGCTCTGGATGAGACTTATTTTGTAGATCACCGATGGCAACCTCGTCTTCTCCGACTCCAACACTTCTCCGATGGCAATCAAATTTCACACCAATAGGATTGGCACTAGAGGAAGGGCCCTCTATTTCTAAGATTCCCTTGTTCTTAAAGGAGTGCTCAGCAGTGATCTCTCTTCTTCCTCTCTAGAGTTCTTTCCAAAAAAAATGCCTCCCAAGAAAGCTTCGACCCGATGGTCAATGGCCTCTACAGTCAGATCCCATCTAGATCTATCTGCTCTTGCTTCAGCTTTGGCAACTCAAGCTCCACTTGCAGCCATGGTGGATGCAGAGCAGTTCAACCTACTGGTCTAGTAGGTTCACAATCTCATGAAGGTAGTGCGGGCCGAAGCAGGCTTCGATGCCAATTCGATCAGAGCAGGCTTTTCTGGAGCCTCATGATCCAGTCTAGGGATGGTCGACTTGGGCTAGCCGATCGATGACCTCTAAAAATGGAAAGCAGAGGGTGGATAGTCCTTGCTCGGACCACGACTCGACCTCGGGGTGAGCTTTGCTCCCATTCCATCAAAAAATCCTGGAGATCAATGATCATGAAGATCTCCTGGATCAAAGGCTCCAAAAAATGAACCGATGAATCAAAGAACTCCATCATGCTCCCTCCTTCCATGGTAATGATATTTGCATTGATCCTCCTTTTTCTCAGAAGATTATGCAAGAACCAATCCCGTCGAACTTCAAGCTCCCACAATTTGAGAGTTATGATGGGACCATCGATCCGATCGATCATCTGGAGGCCTTTCGGATAATGATGCTGCTCCATAGTGCACTAGATGTCATCTTATGCTGGGCTTTTCCATCCACCTTCAAAGAAGTCATCAGAAATCGATACTCGATACTTAAGTTGAGTACCATCTTTTTCTTCGATCAAATGAGCCATCAGTTTGCAACTCATTTCGTTAGCAGCCGATGTTTCCACCGAGGTTCGGATTCTCTGATGAATATCAAGTAGAAGAAGAAAAAATCTATCCAAGATTATGTCATCCAATTTAATGCTACTGCATTGGAGGTCCAAAATCTAGATCAGTCTATTACAATGATTGCACTCAAGGATGACATTCAGAAAAATGATTTACTATTTTTTTTGAAGTAAAAGTATCCTAGGGACTTTGCCGATATGCTGGCTTGGGTTGAAGGTTATGCCCGAGCTGAAGAGGCCTTTAAGGCCAGGGATAATGAAGTTGCCCAGGAGCAGCAAGCGGGTGAACCAAATGTGTCTGCGGCTGGAGAGAAACCAAGTAGAGGTCGACCATGCTTCCGAACTCCTCTAGAGCGTAAGCAAGCCCAAACCCCTACCCGAGCCTAGGGGCGAAGAAGCCTGGATAGAAGGGCGCGATGGAGCTCTTCCTTCAAAAAATTTCATAACTACACCCCTCTCAATGCTCCAAAAACTCAAGTACTGTTGGAGATCAAGGAGCAACTATCGAGACCAAAAAGGATGCTCACTCATCCCGATAAATGCAATCCTAGCAAGTTCTACCTCTACCAAGGCGATCATAGTCACGATATAGAAGAGTGCATCCAGCTCCAAGATGAAATCGAGGAGCTCATCAGGCACGGTAGGCTTGGTCGGTTCTTGCGACGTCGGTCGAAAGGATGAGAGGATCAGCTGAGACCACCCCCACCACCAGAACCACCGAGGGGTGAGGAGCAGTGAGAAGATCGGCCCTCGATTGGCATCATTAACACCATCTCTAAAGGACTTCGACGAGGGGAGGCAATGAGTCAGTCGAGCCTGAGAAGAGGCAAAGAATTGAAGAGCCCACCGCTTTCACCGACGAGGATGCTCAAGGAGTTCAGTTCCTGCACAACAACGCAGTTGTAATCTCTTTGAACATTGCTGATTATAATGTATACCGCATTTTGGTAGATAATGAAAGTTTCATTGATGTTCTGTACTATGATGCTTTCATTAAAATGTCCATCCCCGATAATCGCTTGGGACCCATAAGCTCTCCATTAGTCGGCTTCACTGGTGATGCTGTGCTAGTGGAGGGAATAATAACTCTAGCCATGACTGCAGGACAATATCCAAAGCAAGCCAAGGCATGGGTTGACTTTTTGGTGGTAAAAGCTTCCTCTGCTTATAATGCAATCCTCAATTGACCTAGTCTGAATGCACTACAAGCTGTAGTATTGACCTATTACTTGAAAATAAAATTTCCAATAAATAATGGAATAGATGAAATCAGAGGCGATCAAGCATTAGCCTAACACTACTACTCCATCACCTTACAAAATGGCACTCGACTTGACCCATGCCCAGTTGATGGGCTTGATGTCCGCGATGATCTTGCTGAAGAATGGGACGAGCCTATAGAAGATCTTATGACCGTCCCCCTGAATGATGGAAATACGGAGCATATGGTACAAATTGGCTCCAATCTAGAAGATGAGGTTCGAGAGCAGCTCATCGCCTTTTTATGGAGGAATGCCAACATCTTCGCCTGGGTTTCGATGGATATGCCTGGGATTGACGTCGAGGTTATGGAGCATCGGCTGGTCGTTGATCCCAAGTATCGACTAGTGAAAGAAAGAGTTCGGGGCCATGCACCAGAAAGGCAGAAGGCAATAGCAAAAGAAGTCAACAAGCTTCTCAATGCCGGATTTATTAGAGAAATCAGCTATCCGACTTGGGTCTCTAATATGGTCCTGGTCAAGAAGGCCAACGGTAAGTGGAGGATGTGTATAGACTTCAAAAAGCTGAACAAAGCCTATCCAAAAGATAGTTACCCTCTACCCAGGATTGATCAACTAGTAGATGCAACCTCGGGCCACGAGATCCTCACCTTCATGGATGCCTTTTTTAGCTATAACCAAATATGGATGGCACCGAAGGATGAGGAGAAAACTGCTTTTGTTACTGACCATGGTTTTTACTATTACAGGATTATGCCTTTTGGATTTAAGAATGCAGGAGCAATGTACTAGCATCTAGTCAATAAGATCATCAAGGAGCAGATCGATCGCAACATGGAGGTGTATGTGGATGACATGCTCGTCAAAAGCCAAGCTTCAATAAACCATATCGTCAACCTCGAAGAGACCTTCAGTGCACTCAAAAAGTACAAGATGAAGCTGAACCCGACCAAATGCGCCTTTGGTGTGACCTTAGGAAAATTTTTGGAGCTTATGGTGCCAAGGTGCGGGATCGAAGCAAATCCAGAGAAAATCTAAGCTATTTAGGAGATGACTACTCCAAAAATAATCAAAGAAGTTCAATGCCTGACTAAAAAAGTGGCATCTCTAAATTGCTTCATCTCGAGATTGGTCGAGCAATGCATGCCCTTCTTTCAAGTTCTCAAGCAACCAAAGAACTTCTGCTGGACGACGAAGTGCCAACGGACATTTGAGGAGCTCAAAAACTACCTCGACTCATCTCCACTATTGGCTAAGTCTGAACTCGAAGAAGAATTATTTTTGTACCTAGCAATCTCTCCGGTAGCCTTGGCAGCAGTCCTGATCAAGAAGGAAGCGAAGATGCAGTGACCAGTCTACTACATAAGCCGAGTCCTGAGGGATACAGAGACCAGGTACTCTAAGTTAGAAAAGTTGACTTACTCTCTTCTAATTGGTATCAGAAGACTCTAACCTTACTTTCAGGGACACACCATAACGGTCCTCATGGATTAACCAATAAAAGCAGTCCTTCATCGAACGGATGCTTCCAAAAGAATCGCAAAATAGGCAATCGAGCTCACGAAGTTTGACATCAATTATCAACTCTAGCCATCGATCAAAGCTCAGATATTAGCAAATTTTATAGTAGAATGTACCATTCCATATGAAGTCGAGCTTGAATAGAATGAGATCGGCATCCCATGGTTGCAATCGAGCCTCTCTAAAGAGAGTGCTGATCTTTTTGAAAGTTTTTAGGCCCTATACGTGGATGGTTCATCCAACTCCATTCGAGCAGGCGCAGAGTTGGTCTTAGTCAACTCTGAGGGAGTCATCGTTGAATATGCACTATATTTTGAATTTTCTATAACTAATAATGGGGCCAAATATGAAGCACTGATCGTCGAATTAAAAATAGCAAGAGAGTTAAAAGTAGATCGGCTTCAAGTCTACAGTAATTCTCAATTAGTGGTCAGCCAAGTTAGTGGCAACTATGAAGCACGGAAGGAAAGTATGATGAAATATCTTAAGAAAGTAAAGAATTTGACTTCGACCTTCGATAGTTTTGGCATTCGATAGATTCTAAGGGTAGAAAATACAAGAGCCGACCTTCTCTCTAAATGGCCACTTTAGTCCCAGCCAAACTATCTAAAGAAGTACTTTTTGAAACTCTAAAATGCCCAAGCTCAGAGGAATCATAGCTTGTTATGTAGATGGAGCTTAGGCCAAGCTGGATTGACCCGTTAGTTGCCTATCTCAAAAAGGGAGTTCTTCCTCATGATCCAAAAGAAGCTCGAAAACTCAAGAATCAAGCCTTTTGGTATATTTTGTATGAGTGCAAGTTGTATAAAAGGTCATATTCGCTACCGTTGTTGAAATGTCTCCAACCTTTAGAGGCCGACTTTGCATTATGGATAGTACATGAGAGAATTTATGAAAATCATGTAGGAGCCAGATCCCTGTCATAAAGACTACTTCGGTAAGGATACTATTGACCGACCTTGTACCATGATTCTGTAAAGTATGTCAAAAAATATGACCACTATCAGAGAAATACAAATATACAAAGACAGTCGACCTCCGAGCTTACTCCACTAAGCACACCTTAGTCATTTGCATAGTGGGGAATGGATATACTTGGCCCTTTTCTAATGGCATCTGGACAATGAAAGTTCTACCTGGTTAAGATCGACTACTTCACCAAATGGATCGAAGCCAAACCACTAATAAAAATTACTGAGGTCAAGGTACAGGACTTCATCTGGAAGTCAATCATCTATCAGTTTGGTCTGCCCCAAACTCTCATAATAGATAATGGATAACAGTTCACTAGGATGAGGTTCGCTGAGTTCTATGAAGATCTAAACATCTTCCATCACTTCACATCGGTAGCTCACTTATAGACAAATGAGAAAGCTGAAGTGACCAAATGGATCCTATTGCAAGGCATCAAGACAAGACTCGAAAGAGCAAGAGGGGCCTAGGAGGATGAACTCTATCATGTTCTGTGGGCATACCACACTATCCAAAGACTGCTGACTAGAGAAACACCATTTACCTTAGCTTTTAGAATAGAGGCAGTCATTCCGATCGAACTTAAGCTTCCATCAGTGCAAGTAGTGGCTTTCAATGAGCAGCATAATCCATAGGACCTCAGAGCCAACCTCGATCTACTAGAAGAAAAAGGAGACGAAGCCCAAGTTCGGATGGTGGCTTACAGGCGAAGGGTGAACCGATACTATAACTCCAGAGTCAAAGGTAAAATGTTCAGAGTAGGGAACTTAGTGCTTCAACGAGCCACCATCTCTCAACCTCAGAGTTAGGGGAAGCTTGCCCCAAATTGAGAAGGACCCTACGAGGTCACAAAAGTCATCCGACATGAGAAGTACTACTTGAAGGAACTCGGAGGGGGGGCAGACCTACCTCGACCATGAAATTTGGAAAATCTATAAATGTATTACTGATGATTTGATTATAATAAAATCTCCCTACTTCAACATCCTAATCCTTGTTGTATACCGATGATAAAGGGGGACTACCCCCGAACTTGATCTCACGACAAATATGGCCATGTTAGGAATAGGAGGAGAACCTCGTCCTAACATGAACAAAGTCGAAGGCCTTGTTCATTTAGATGAGATGAGGGGAGAGGCTCTGACAACAATCCTAATGTGCTCCTACAGCCCCCATTAGGAACAGGAGGAGAACCTCATCCTAACGTGAGCAAAGTCGAAAGGCTTGTTCATTTTAGATGAGATGAGGGGAGAGGCCCTGACAATGGCCCTAATGTAACCCTACAGCCTGTTAGGAATAGGAGGAGAACCTCATCCTAACGTGAGCAAAGTCGAAGGCCTCATTCATTTTAGAGGAGATGAGGAGAGAGGCCCTGACAACAGCCCTAATGTGCCCCTACAGTTCATTAAAAATAGGAGGAGAACCCCATCCTAACGTGAGCAAAGTCGAAGGCCTCATTCATTTTAGAAGAGATGAGGGGAGAGGCCCTGATAATGGCCATAATATGCCCCTACAGCCTATTAGAAATAGGAGGAGAACCTCATCCTAACATTAGCAAAATCAAAAGCCTAGTTCATTTTAGATGAGATGAGGGGAGAGGCCCTGATAACGGCCTTAATGTACTCCTATAGCCTATTAAAAATAGGAGGAGAACCTCATCCTAACATGAGCAAAATTGAAGATCTCGTTCATTTTAGATGAGAGGAGGAGAGAGACCCTGACAACGGTCCTAATGTGTCCCTATAGTCCATTAGGAACAGGAGAAGAACCTCATCCTAACGTGAGCAAAATCAAAGGACTCATTCATTTTAGACGAGATGAGGAGAGAGGCCCTAACAACGGCCCTAATATGCTCCTACAGTCCATTAGGAACAGGAGGAGAACCCCCCTAACATGAGCAAAGTCGAAGACCTCATTTGTTTTAGACGAGAGGAGGGAAAAGGCTCCGACAATGGATCCATTGTGTCCCTACAGTCTATTAAGAATAGGAGAAAAAACTCATCCTAACATGAGCAAAGTCGAAGACCTCATCCATTTAAGATGGAATAGGAGGAGAGATCCTGTCAATGGCCTAAATGCGCCCCCACAAGTCATGTTAGGAGCAAGAGGAGAACCTCATCCTGACATGAGCAAAGTTGATGACCTCATCAATATAAGACAGGATGGAGGGAGAGACCCTACCGACGATCCTGACACACCCCCATAAGCCATGTTAAGAATAGAAGGAAAGCCTCATCCTAACATAAGCAAAAGTTGGAATCTCATAGACCAAAGACGTGGAAAAGAAATAAGCTTGGTGGAAAATCCTTACACGTATTTTTTCATGACAATCTGACTACATCAAATGCGAAAGGCAGAACCTTATCCTAATTTACAAAAGAGATCCTAGTTCGATGTCCACAACAAGTTCGGCATCCACAATGAGCTCAATGTCCACAACAAGCATTTTATAAGAAAATGATAAAAAAAAATGAGGTAAAAAAAGTAAGGCCACAAGTAGGCCTCAGGTTTATGCAAAATAAAAATTGTAAAAAATATATTATTTCATTATAAAAATGAGTTCATTACAAGCAAAGCATAGGCCGATAAGGCCGATTACACTGAAAGAAAGAAAAAAAATAGGAGGAAGAGGTTGAAGCTCTAAGGCGAACTGGATTCTTCGGACTTCGGGTTGCCGGCTCCAGTCATCACCAAGATCTGCTTTAGCCTAAGGATCTCCTCCTTAAGCTCCTTCTTCTAGAAGAGACCGTCTACAGACATTCTATTGATGAGCTGAAACTTACCCTCAAGATCTCGCCACTATTTTCTTAAAACTTCAGACTCGACCTCCGCATCCTCGACAGCCCAACATTCATAGGTGAGCTGAAGCTTCAACCACTGAACCTTGGCCTACTCTGCCCCAACCACCTCTGAAAGCTCACCAATGGTCCTCTTCAAAGAGGCAATCTCCTCCAACTCACCACTTGCACTAGCTCCCCGATTATTGTGCAGTCACTTCCAAAGATGAGCTACCTTATCTCTGATAACCTTGAGCTCACCTTCAAGCCTAGACATCTTCTCCGCTCAGGTCACTCAGTAGCTATTATGCCAGTCCTTAGTATCTTATAGCTGCTTCTGAAGCTGAAAAAACTTTATTGACCAGTCCTAGTCGTACCGGACCTTGTCGGTAGACCACAGTGAGCTCCCTTCTAGAAAATGGATCTTTTGCTCGACATCCTTCAGGTCAGCTTTAAGAGAGTTGATCTTCACTATCAGTGCCCAGGACTTGTTGCTAGCATTTCTTTTATGTTCGGCAATCTCCTTCTCGAAGCTGCCCTTCCAGATACTGAAGCTCACCACTTCCTTCATATGCAAGCCTCGAAGGCGAGTGACCTCTTTAGTCGCCTCAGAAGCATTCTTTCATGAGGTTCGAAAGTCATCCTCCATCTTCTTCAACTTCTTCCTCAGAAGAAGAACTTCCTTCCTCAAGTTCTTTATCAAGGACTTTATCGAAACCCCTTGAGGCAGTGGATCTACATTGGTGGGAGACTACATTCGAGATATGAAAAGTGCTTAAGGGTATGAAAAAAATTTACTTCATTTAATCAAAACTTTTGAGTATAAGACACAAAAAAAAATGTACAACTACTCAAGGATCTCAACTTCGAAGGATGGAGTTGGATCGCTCTTGGCTGCATCAGGTTCCCAAACTAGTTCGGGCACCTCTGTGGTAGGTTCAGATGGGCCAGAAGTGAGCTCGTCGAAGGAAAAGTTGACTACAACATTAGATGGTCCCGCATCCATATCGTCTTCCTCCTCCTCCAGAAAGCTCAGGTCGAGCTCGGGGAACCTTCAGGCTACCCTACCTTTGCAGAGCTAGAAACCCTCGATAAACGCTTCCTGGCTGAACTCGACATTTAGGTTCTGCATCTCGAGATAGGTCATGAACCCTTCCACGGCCCAGGTCATTGCCTCCGAGATCGACTTGGCCATTTGGGTCTCCAGTTCGGTGACCCTATTTTTGGCCTCCTTCCTCCTCTCCTCCTCCAGGGCCAGTGCGGCCTTTAGTCCGATCGAGATGAACTCCTCTTTATGGAGTGTGTCCTAAAGACTTTCGATGTCTGTCGCCTTCTTCCCAGCAAGGTGCTCGACCTCATCGACCCTCTCTTGAAGATGGCAGACCTCGACTCAAAGGTCCTCCTGGGCCTTCTATGCCTCCACCTCTTGATGATGCACCCTCTTGATGTGAGCGTGCATCTGGTGACCCGACTGCAACAAACGATTGGTATTTAGAAAAAAGAAAAAAGAAAAAGAAGAGAAGAAGAAAAGCATAGAAGAAAAGAGAAAGATATATGTGCCCTAGAAGCCAGAATTGGCTGACACTTGTAATACACTTCTAGGGGCAAAATTATAATTTTGACTATAATTAATAAAATGGGTTATTTTCTATCACACCTGTGTATTTAGTGTCTGTGATACATCCTTTGAGTTAATGGATAATGATAATTCATATTTTCAAGAGTTGAAAATTTAAGACATGAATAATCATTATTAACTCATAAACAGCTCCCGACCATAGGATCATCACGAGGATGGTGATTGATCCGGAAGGTTGGTGTACGATCGCTTCTCTTTAGTAGATGAGTCTTGAGTCTACGGTGTGGAGACACCGGAGCGAAAGTATAGGTACTCGTTAGAGAACGAGGGCACTGAGCGTGACCACCTCGAGTAGTCATTAGGAAGTCTACCTTCTCGTCAATGACTGACTCGATGCTGCAGTAGTGTGTCTGGTTCTTTGACCTGAGATGCATCGATAGTTCACCTTGAGGGTGTTATAGTTTGACTACACCATTACTCGATCTCCTAGCCATATGGAACCCTGAGGTGTATGTTGGCTATAGCATGTTCATTGTAGGAACTGGATTGCATCAAGATGGGATCTATCTACCTCGGTGGTAGAGGAGCAGCCCTATGATAATCATGAGAATCAAGTTCTGAAGCCCATGGCCATGGCAGAGTGAAATAATAGAAAGAGTTTCTATTTAGGTTTTCACATTGGACTCGAATCGAATGATTATATCATATGACAGAGACTAGGGTTTGACGAGTTTACCTTAACCCTAATCTGATCGGAGCTCAAGATAGAAGAACTTAATCACACAGGTAGCTGCACCAAGAGGTTCGCATTCAGCTCTGATGGGTTGCCACCATATACTGCTAGGTGTCACTGGTGGATTTTGGGAGCAATTAGAATGATTTAGATGATCGATCATTCTAGCTGTTCGAATCAGAAGAGTTCTGATCCATCGAAAGGAGTTTCGATGATGTCTATGATAGAGATCATGACATATCCCATTACCATACAGAACTGAACCTAACTGGGTCACACAAACAAGGGTTTGAATCTGGTGATCATCAATTGAACTGATCTAGTTCAATTGATCTGAATGAGATTCAATTAGGTTCAAGGAAATCGTGCTAGCACTCGATTGAACCTAACGTTCTTCTTTTACTATCATAAATAAGTTGTCCTGACTGAGCCAAAGGAGTTTGTGCTCAATCAGAGGCCTTCATATGGTCTAACTGGAGGTTGTCCAAGTTAGAGAAGGTTGTCTTATTTTATAAGACATGACCTGCCATTTTTGGTCACCTGCCATTTTTGGTCCTTTGACTTTGGTCAAAAGTTGACCTTTGACTGGTCAAATGTTGACCATAGACACTTTGACTTTTGTCCACGTATCACGCACCTATTGGAGAACTGGTGGGGGCCTGTCCCCCTGCCAGAACCTGGCAAGGAGGAGGGCGCACGCCACCCTAGGCGTGCGCCCTTGGAGTCCTTGTTGGACAAGGACTCCACCTCCCTTTTGGATTCCAATCAGAGTTCTACTAAGAATCCAGTTTGACTGGTCTTAGGCACCCTCTAAGGAGGAATCCAGGGGTCTCTATTCCCACCAATCAGATTTAGATCTGATTTCACAAAGGGTTGTGATTGGTTGGGAGGAAGAGGAGTTGGATCACGCTTAGTCTATAAATAAGACCCTGCGCCCAACTCAGATTCCAATGCAATTAGAATAGAGATTTCCCACGCCCCAAGGCTGCCTCTCCCCTCTTCCTCCATGCCTAAACTTCTCCTCCTTCTCCTCTCCACATCCAAAAGAGTTTTGGACTTATGTTGGTGCATTCCAGATCAAAAGAAAGGCGATCAAAAGAGAAGGCTGCACTGCTGCAAAGGACGACTGCTGATCTTCAAAAGGAGTTTTGAAGATCCTCCAGATCAGATCCAGATCTGATTTTTGGAGGTGTGATAGAGAAGAAGAGGATCTCCAGATCCAACCCAAGTGGATACCGGTAGAGGCCAGGCGCTTGCGTGGCTAGATCCAGAACCTTCCGCTGCAATCAGGATCATCTACAGGGTAATAGGATTACCCAAATCAGGTAAATTAAATTTGATTTAATTTATCTTATTTTATTTTATTTATTAAAATAATAAGAATCAGATCTAAAATATATCAAGATCTGATTGGGATCAAGGGAAAAAATTTTTGAAATATATCTCTTGATCTGATCAGATCTGGACGAACCTGGACCGGGAAATCAGGATTTCCCTTCAACTGGTATCAGAGCCATGGTTCTAAATTATTTAGATCTGATTTTAATTTTATTTTAATTAGAAAATAAATTGATTTCAGATGTCACATGAGATGTGATCAGATCTGAAATCAAAAAAATTAAAATTAAATGATTTGGATCTAAGATTAAGAAGATATGCATGACTAGTTCTAGAATAGAATAGTTCTATAGAATAGTTTTGCATGTCTTTGATTTAATCTGATTAAATCATATTTTAGATCTTCTTATTTACTATTTTTTGATATTATAAGTGTTATAATAACATCTGATAAATAGCAAATAAAAATTATTTAATTTTAAATATCATATGAGATATGATAGATGCATGACTAGACTAGTTGTAGAATAGTTCTACATAATTGTCTAGATTAGAATTTATTTTGATTAGATTAATTTAAATCTAATTTTTTAGATTATTATGAGATAATTTAGATCTGAAAATATGCATGATTTGATACATGAGATGTATGCAAAATATGCCATGATTAGATCTACTTTGTATATGAGATATATGATATAGATCTATAACTGTTTTGTAGATTTACATATTCCTGATTAAGGCGTTCCTCTTGGCCGTCCGGTCATAAGAACGAAGAAGGGTTTAAAGGCCCTCTCTTCCCATTCGATGGGGTGTTCTTCTGATGTGTAGGGGTGCTGCGTGTTCGTCCTTAATCAGAAACCCAAAACTTACTTTCTGCAAAACCCTAGATCCTGAAACCCTAGGATTTATTGTGCATATTTTGTTTATGAACCCAACTTAATTAAGAATTAAGTTTATGGAATATCAATTAGGTCTAAAATTGAGAATTTCAGATCTAAGACATATTCATAATACTGGGTTCGGGCTTGGGTAGCTCAATTAGGTCTAAGCGGTTGATCAAACCGAATCAAGAGTTGGTTAGATGGGATCAACAATGCTTAAATTGACCAGCCTAATAGGATTAAGTCTGGGTCAAGATCGAGTCACGATCAAGCAAGACCTAATTAGGCTCAGAGGTTAGAGTCTGGATTGTAGGCTAACCCAATTGGTTCTGACTCAACAATTTGGTGTCTAAGGTAAGTTTGGCATAGACGACCGACTGGTTTTTAATTGGAAGCTACTCGACCTGAATGCGTTCTTGTACGAGTTAATGGCATATTCCTTCCACCGGTCTCACTTACCTGGCCATATCTGTTGACACAGTTCTGATCTGAGGTGGTCAATAATCCGAGCTAACCCATGCCACTAGGTTAGTCATAATTGTTATGACTAAGCCAAGTCTAGTTTAATGAGACCTGAATCAATTCTCCCTAAGAAAAGATTAAGTCTGAGGTCTTCCACCATTGTAGACGTGCGGGCCCTTCCCGGGGTTGATTGTTCTCGGCTGGATACAGTGGCTCAGTTGCACCGGAAAGATGCAACCATGTCTATTAGGCATTGGATGCTATGGGCTGGAGGATGAGTTGGGCTCAATATTCCAGATACGGTGAGAGACTCAATTAGGAACCCAGTCTATGCAAATGGTGGGTCTGACTTAACTAAGGAGTGGATCAATATTTTGGATACGGTGAGATTCATGAATTAGAGACCAAGTTTGGGTGCACCATGATTAGAGAATCATTGAACAAGAGTTGTTCACTCATTGGCTAACCCATCACCAATAACTGTTAGGTGAGGTGATGAGTCAGTTGGTGAGACCGCACCACCCACTAGAAATCATTAATCGTGGAGATTTTCGCATCTCTACAGAGGGAGTGTAGGGATCCGAGAAAATAGTGGGAGCTAATTTATTTAAAAATAAAATCCCTAAACAAATTGGTCAAGTCAAAATTACAATATCTAACTAGAATCTTTGACTCTCTACAGGAATATGTCTGCGTCCAACCCATTGGCACGTATCCTGGACACACATAGACTGACTGGACCCAATTATAAAGATTGGCTCAGGAACTACAAAATTATTTTGGGTTCCGAGAAGTTAACCCATGTTTTGGACCAGGACCCTCCCACATTACCAGCCCGTCCATCTGTTGAACAGAGAACGTCTCTGGAAAAATGGATTGACGAAGATAATAAGGCCAGATACTACATGTTGGGCTCGATGTCTGATGAGCTCCAGCACCAACATGAAGATATCGGGACTGCTCGCCAAATGTTGGCTCACCTACAGGAGATGTTTGGTGAACAGAGTCACGCAGCCAAATATCAAGTCACAAAATGACTTTTTAAGGCTAAGATGCGTGATGGGCAGTCAGTCCAAGATCACTGTCTGATAATGATCAAGGACATGGAAGAGCTTGAGAAGCTCGGTGTGAAGTTAGACTTGGATCTGCAGAATGATATTATTCTGCAATCCTTGACTGATGCATATGGGCAATTCATCATGAATTACCACATGCATAAACTTCAAAATTCCTTGGCCGAGTTAATGAATATGCTGGTTACCGCTGAGCTTTCTATGAAAGGTTCTAAAGGCTCAGTTCTTGCTATGGAACGGACTTCTTCCAAAAGAAAGTCTTATGGAAAGAAAAAGAAGTCTGTGAAAAAGCAAAAGGTGGAAGGATCAAAGAAGAAGAAGGCAGAATCGAAGAAAAAGGCCGATGGCAAAGGAAAGTGTTTCCATTGCAACAGCGACGGCCATTGGAAGCGGAACTGCCCTACTTACCTGGCCACCCTGAAGAACAAGAAGGAAGGTCCTTCTGGAGGTATGCTCGTTATTGAGTCTAACCTTACGGTTTCTTCTGCATCCAGTTGGGTGCTTGACTCTGGTTCTAGTGCTCATCTGTGCACTTCTATGCAGGGTCTTGAGGATAGCAGGAGGCTGAGGGATGGAGACATGATCCTACGCGTTCGGTAATGGAGCAAGAGTTGCTGCAGTAGCCGTGGGAACATACCCTCTTCGATTACCATCTGGTTTAGACTTAGTTTTGAAAGACTGTTATTATGTGCCTGCAGCTAGCAGGAATTTGATTTCTGTTTCATGCTTAGCACAAGAAGGCTATGTGATTCACCTTCTTTAAGGACCATTGTAACATTCTTTATGAAAGAAATAAAATTGCAAATGGTTTCCTTATTAATGGTCTTTATCAGCTACATATTGATGTACCTGTTCTAACTATCGAGCAAAACGTGAATGCCAAACGACCTAGGGATAGTCCAAACGATAGATATCTATGGCACCTGAGATTAGGTCATATAGCAGAAGATAGGATCAACAAATTGGAGAAAAATGGGCTATTGAGTCCATTGACTTTTGAGTCATATCCAACTTGTGAATCTTGTCTTCAAGGCAAAATGACTAAACTCCCTTTTGTTGGACATGGGGAGAGGGCCACAGATCTCCTTGCCCTAGTACATACTGATGTGTGCGGCCCATTTGATGTGCCGGCTAGAGGCAATTTTGTCTACTTCATTACTTTTATCGATGATCTGTCTAGGTATGGGTATGTGTATCTTATGAGACATAAGTCTGAAGCTTTTGAAAAGTTCAAAGAATTCAGACATGAAGTAGAAAAACAAACTGAAAAACCCATTAAGGTTCTTCGATCAGATCGAGGAGGTGAATACCTTAGCCGGGAATTCCTAGACTATCTTAAGGAAAATGGCATAGTCTCTCAATGGACTCCACCAGGAACACCTCAACTCAACGGGGTTTCAGAACGGAGAAATCGGACTCTATTGGATATGGTTCGATCCATGATGAGCTTCACAGACCTCCCTGATTTTCTTTGGGGACACTCATTGTTAACTTCAATCTATCTACTGAATAGGGTTTCCCTCTAAAACCGTTCCTACCACACCGTATGAGATATGGCACGGTAAGAAACCAAGTCTGAGTCATCTCAGAATTTGGGGTTGTCCGGCTCATGTCAAAAGACAACAAGCGGACAAGTTAGAGTTTAGGTCCTTCAGAGCTCGATTCATAGGATATCCTAAAGAGTCATTAGGATACTATTTCTACATTCCAGAAGACCACAATGTGATTGTGAGTCGACATGCCATATTTCTTGAAAAATAGTTTATTCAAGATAGTGGCATTGGAAAGCAGATTAAGCTTGATGAGAAAGTCTCACAAGTGGAAAGAGCTAAGGACCAATTGGAACCAAATCAGGTTGAGCCAATAAGAACACTACCTCCTCCACCTCGTAGATCGGAAAGAGTTTTCCATCCCCCTGAAAGATACTTAGGTATTATTTCAGAGGACGTAGAGGAAATGTTCCTCATAGGTAATGGTGCTCATGGTGATGATCCCAAAACCTACAACGAGGCGATATCAGATATCGACTCTGAGAAATGGCTAGAGGCAATGCAGTCAGAAATTGACTCGATGCACTCAAACCAAGTCTGGACCTTGGTAGATCCACCAGAAGGTATAGTACCTATTGGGTGTAAATGGATCTTCAAGAGAAAGATTGGTGCAGATGGGAATGTGGAGACATTCAAGGCTAGACTGGTGGCAAAAGGTTATAGTCAACGTGAAGGCATTGACTATCAGGATACCTTTTCCCCAGTGGCTATGCTAAAATCCATCCGCACATTGCTTGCTGTTGCAGCCTATTTCGATTATGAAATATGGCAAATGGACGTGAAAACGGCATTCCTAAATGGATATCTTGAGGAAGATATCTATATGGAACAGCCGCTAGGTTTCACATCCAGTGATACTGATCACAAGGTTTGCAAGCTGCAAAGGTCCATATATGGACTTAAGCAAGCATCTCGGAGCTGGAACACTCGTTTCAATGATGTGATCAAAAAGTTTGGTTTCATCAAAAATGAAGAGGAACCATGTGTTTTCAAAAAGGGTCAGTGGGAGCGCTGTTGTCTTCCTCGTATTGTACGTGGATGACATCCTCCTTATTGGGAATGATATTCCCATGTTGACATCAGTCAAGATGTGGTTGTCCAAGGAATTCTCCATGAAAGACCTAGGTGAAGCATCCTTTATTCTAGGAATTAAGGTCTATAGGGATAGACCGAATAGGATGCTAGGACTTTCACAGAAGATGTACATAGAGGAAGTACTAAAGAGGTTTAGTATGGAAAACTCTAAGAGGGGATTAATACCCTTCAGACATGGTATTCATCTTTCCAAGAAGATGTGCCCCAGCACACCTGAGGAAATAGAACGCATGAGCAAGATCCCTTATGCTTCTGCAATAGGGAGCCTCATGTATGCCATGCTATGTACACGACCTGATATAGCCCATGCTGTGAGTGTCACAAGCAGATATCAGTCAAATCCAGGTGAAGAACACTGGACTTCTGTGAAATGTATCCTTAAGTACTTGAGAAGAACTAAGGATATGATGCTGGTCTTTGGTAACGGAGAACTCCAAGTCCAGGGATACACAGACTCGGACTTCATGTCTGATATAGATGATCGAAAGTCGACATCTGGCAGACTGTTTGTGCTGGAAGAGTTCCAAGCAAACGGTGATACCACCCCATCCACGATTACCTCAAAAAGGGTTATGTCGAGGTCAAGAGAGTCAACTCCACAGATAATGTGGCAGACCCACTTACAAAGCCGTTGGGCCAGCAGAAGATCGAAGCCCACCTTGAGAAGATGGGACTTAGACTTGTAGCCAATTGGCTTTAGGACAAGTGGGAGATTGTTAGATATATGTGCCCTAGAAGCCAGAATTGGCTGACACTTGTAATACACTTCTAGGGGCAAAATTATAATTTTGACTATAATTAATGAAATGGGTTATTTTCTATCACACCTGTGTATTTAGTGTCTGTGATACATCCTTTGAGTTAATGGTAATGATAATTCATATTTTCAAGAGTTGAAAATTTAAGACATGAATAATCATTATTAACTCATAAACAGCTCCCGACCATAGGATCATCACGAGGATGGTGATTGATCCGGAAGGTTGGTGTACGATCGCTTCTCTTTAGTAGATGAGTCTTGAGTCTACGGTGTGGGACACCGGAGCGAGAGTACAGGTACTCGTTAGAGAACGAGGGCACTGAGCGTGACCACCTCGAGTAGTCATTAGGAAGTCTACCTTCTCGTCAATGACTGACTCGATGCTGCAGTAGTGTGTCTGGTTCTTTGACCTGAGATGCATCGGCAGTTCACCTTGAGGGTGTTATAGTTTGACTACACCATTACTCGGTCTCCTAGCCATATGGAACCCTGAGGTGTATGTTGGCTATAGCATGTTCATTGTAGGAACTGGATTGCATCAAGATGGGATCTATCTACCTCGGTGGTAGAGGAGCAGCCCTATGATAATCATGAGAATCAAGTCCAGAAGCCCATGGCCATGGCAGAGTGAAATAATAGAAAGAGTTTCTATTTAGATTTTCACATTGGACTCGAATCGAATGATTACATCATATGACAGAGACTAGGGTTTGACGAGTTCACCTTAACCCTAATCTGATCGGGGCTCAAGATAGAAGAACTTAATCACACAGGTAGCTGCACCAAGAGGTTCGCATTCAGCTCTGATGGGTTGCCACCATATACTGCTAGGTGTCACTGGTGGATTTTGGGAGCAATTAGAATGATTTAGATGATCGATCATTCTAGCTGTTCGAATCAGAAGAGTTCTGATCCATCGAAAGGAGTTTCGATGATGTCTATGATAGAGATCATGACATATCCCATTACCATACAGAACTGAACCTAACTGGGTCACACAAACAAGGGTTTGAATCTGGTGATCATCAATTGAACTGATCTAGTTCAATTGATCTGAATGAGATTCAATTAGGTTCAAGGAAATCGTGCTAGCACTCGATTGAACCTAACGTTCTTCTTTTACTATCACAAATAAGTTGTCCTGACTGAGCCAAAGGAATTTGTGCTCAATCAGAGGCCTTCATATGGTCTAACTGGAGGTTGTCCAAGTTAGAGAAGGTTGTCTTATTTTATAAGACATGACCTGCCATTTTTGGTCACCTGCCATTTTTGGTCCTTTGACTTTGGTCAAAAGTTGACCTTTGACTGGTCAAATGTTGACCATAGATACTTTCGATGTCTGTCGCCTTCTTCCCAGCAAGGTGCTCGACCTCATCGACCCTCTCTTGAAGATGGCAGACCTCGACTCAAAGGTCCTCCTGGGCCTTCTATGCCTCCACCTCTTGATGATGCACCCTCTTGATGTGAGCGAGCATCTGGTGACCCGACTGCAACAAACGATTGGTATTAAAAAAAAAGAAAAAAAGAAAACGAAGAGAAGAAGAAAAGCATAGAAGAAAAGAGAAAGAGTCGAGCAATGGAGCAATCACCTTGAGGATGGTTCCAAGAGAACCCCAGATGAGCTGCCATGGGTCCAGGTTGGCCATCTAGTAAACCATCTCGGACTTGGCAAACCTGTCGGCAAGATCTCGGATGATCTCTAGGTTGTCGAAGGGATCCTCCCCTTATTCATTGTCGTCACCATCCAGTCCGCCTAAGCGAGCCTTGTAGGATGTCTTCACAATGGCTTTCTTTTTTCTTTCCTCTCCTATCCCTTTCTTGACAGGAAGCTCCAAAACCTGATCCCTGCTAGAGGGACCTGAGGGCATGGAAGGCACTGGGCCCATGCTAGCGGTGTCAACCTTGGCAGTTGGGGCAATCTCAGTGCCGACGATGACCTCGGACGCAGCGATAGTGGAGGCGAGGACTCCGGAGCTGGAAACACCGACCTTCGCCCTCTTTGAGCCATCATTTTGCACCTTCCCTTTCCTCTTCCTGATGAAGAGCCCTTTGGTAAGCATCTTGGAAACTTGTGCGTCCATCTCTATAGCAGGAGAAGAAGAGTGGTCAGTGGCAATACACGTGCGCAAAATCGTGTGGACTCAAAAATCAAAAGATGTACCAATAGGATCACGGAGACTCAGACCTAGGTTGAACAAGGTCTATTTCTTTAGAAGGTCGAGAAGAAGAGGAGCTCGGTACACCTTGAGTTTATTGGAGAAATCAAGATCGACTCCATCTAAGCTAGAAGCTCGGTGAACTGACTCTCTAATATAACCCTATGAAGGAAGACCTAATGGCAAGGTCGGGCAATGTACGAAAAAGAATTTTTTCTTCTAATTGTGAATGAAAGAAGGGGCACCTTTCAATAATCCCTTCTTGCCGACCTGAGGGGAAAGTACCGCCAATCCTTCATAGAAGGATGATGCTTGAAGGTATAAAAATTTCTAAAAAGCAAAATAGTCAGCTGGACTTCGGTCAATCGATAGAGGGAGAGAAAATCTATGACGAACAAAAAGAAGTTCAGTACGGTAGATGCAAAGAAGATGTTTAAAAATTGGAAGAGGGCAACTATGAATGGGGGCAGCGGAAGTCTAAGCCCGACGTGCAAAGCTTCTAAGTACAAACAAAACTGGCCAATCGGAGGAGAGCTAATCCGGTCGTCTGAGCTGGGGAGTTCAAGGTCATATTCTGGAGGGATTCCATATTGGATTCAGATCAAATAAAGATCATCTGGGGTAAGGATGGACGGGATTGTGTTTGGAGCAAAAGACAAATGGGACATGTTCCTGGGTTCTACCTCGACCAGGGGTGCAGAATTAAAGATGGTAGGTCCGGACGAGCCCCACGAGTCGATGGAGTGGAAGGTTTTGGAAGACATTCAGATCGAGATATAAACCCAAACCCCCCCCCCAAAAAAAAAAAAAAATCAGAAAAGTAAGGAGCCAGAAATGATAAGCATGAATAACCTAAGAGAAGGGTTAGAAAACTGACCTAAACTATCCAGAAAGGATGAAAGGATGATGGATGCGATGACGATCAAACGAAAGGATGTTCGAAGCTTAGAAAGGCAAGAGAAGGATGAGACTCTTGGAAAGAAGACGAACAGGAGTCGAAGGAAGAAGAAGGCTCGGGCAGGAATGACTTCCGAATAATAGGAGAAGGCCTTAAATAGCCAGAGGTAATCCAAAGCAGTTATGATTGCGGATCGACTTCGATCGATCGCATTTGCCGCATGTCCCACTCATTATGATAGAGGAGCGGCAACTGGCGGAGTCTTTATGGCGCCATACCTAGGGCAGAGTTTCAGTGGGAGATTTGAAGGGCCATCTTTTTGGACTCATTTTAGACTTAAAAAGTTTTGGTGGCAGCATGGTAAACACCAAAATGTCTCATCCTGACAAGCGTGAGAACCCAGGACCAAACTTCGGCCATCATCTTTTTCCTCCCTTCAAATTTCGAACTTGGGAGTAAGAAGACTATTGTTGGAGATAAACCCTGCTCCCACCGAAGTTCAGTCTAGTGCATAGCTTAATGTAATTGATAATCATAGAAGAGCTTCGATAAAAGATTCTTCCTCTTGAAACTTCTCCAATGATCGAACCCCTTCCAGACCCCTTCAGCAATCGAACCCCTTCTGAACTCCTTCAGCAGCCGAACTTCTTTCGGACCCCTCCAACAGCCGAACTCCTTTCGGACTCCTCTAGCGATTGAACTCCTTTCAAACTCCTCCAGCAACTGAATTTCTTTCGAACTCCTCCAGCGGTTGAACCCCTTTCGAACTCCACCAGGAGCCGAACTTCTTTCGGACTCCTCCAGCGGTCGAACCCCTTTCGGACCCCACTAGCGGCCAAACTCCCCATAGTCATCCAAGAAGGTCTCTGCTCGAGTTCGATCCTATACAAGGCATGAACTGACCCACATCCAGACTACCTTAGAGGAGTTTGAACTTCTCTAGAATTGATATAGCTCAAAGGTCATCATCAACCGATGCCCATCCCTCCAAACTTTGACTATCAAATCTCAAATGGACTGGCACCTCATGACACGTAATAAGCTCCATGTCGCTCCGAGCGGCCCACTACCTAATAGTTATGGCTATCACTATCAGTTTGTTACAGGCTTCATCTATAAAAGGGACCCTCCAGATACATTTTCTCTAGGCTCTCTTCTTCCTCCCAAAACTCTGCAACTTTCTTGACTGAGCACTCCATTTCTATAGGCTGAAAAAGCTAACTTGACCGTTGGAGGATCTTGCTAGAGCCACCACCCCAGGCTCTGGATGAGACTTATTTTGCAGGTCACCAGCAGCGATCTCGTCTTCTCCGACTCTAGCACTTCTCCGATGGCAACTAGATTTTGCACCAACAGTACCTAAGTACCTTTCAGAAGGATGAAAAATTCTTTTTAATCTACGAGGTGGAGGAGGTAGTGATTGGACTGGCTCAATCTGATTGGGTTTCATAAGATCCTTAGCTCGTTGCTCTTTGAAGACTTTCTCCTCGAGCCTAATCTACCTTCCAATGCCACCATCTTGAATAAACTATTTTTTTAGGAAGATGGCATGTTGACTCATAATCACATTGTGATCTTTCAAGAGATAGAAAAAATATCCTAATGACTCTTTAGGATATCCAATAAATCAAGCTCTAAAGGACCTATACTTTAACTTATCCGCTTGTTGTCTCTTTACATAAGCCTGACAACCCCAAATTCTAAGGTGACTCAGACTTAGTTTCTTACCATGCCATATCTCATACGGTGTGGTAGGAAAGGTTTTAGAGGAAACCCTATTCAATAAATATATAGCGGTCATTAGACTATGTCCCCAAAGAAACTTAGGAAGGTCCGTGAGGCTCATCATAGATTGGACCATATCTAATAAGGTTCGATTTCTCCATTCTAAAATTTTATTGAGTTTAGATGTTCTAGGTGGAGTCCATTGAGATACTATACCATTGTGCTTAAGATAGTCTAGGAATTTCCGACTGAGATATTCACCTCCTCGATCTCACTGAAGAATCTTAATGGGTTTTTTGGTTTGTTTTCTACTTCATGTCTGAATTCTTTGAACTTTTCAAAACCTTCAGATTTATGTTGCATCAAATACACATATCCATACCGAGATAAATCATCGATAAAGATGATGAAGTAGACATAGTTGCCTCTAGTTGACACATCAAATGGGCCACACACATCAGTATGTACTAGGATAAATAGGTTTGTTGCCCTTTCCCCATATCCTACAAAACAAAGTTTGGTCATTTTGCCATGAAAGCATGATTCATAAATCGGATATGACTCGAAAGTCAACGGACTCAATAATCTAGATTTTTTCAATTTGTTAACCTTATCTTCCGCTATATGACCCAGCCAAAGGTGCCACAGATACCTATCATTTAGACTATCCCTAGGTCATTTTGATCCTATGGCATTCACGTTTTGCTAAATATTGAAAATAGAAACATCAATATGTAATTGATAGAGACCATTTATAAGGTAACCACTTACAATTTTATTTCTTTCATAAAGAATATTACAATGGTCCTTAAGAAAACTAATTACATAGCCTTCCTATACTAAACATGAAATAGAAATCAAATTCCTACTTGCTGCAAGCACATAAAAATAGTCTCTAAGAACTAAATCTAATCCTCACAATAATCGCAGAGGGTAGATTCCTACGGCCACTATAGCAACTCTTACTTCATTTTCGATGTGTAAGATCATCTCACCATCTCTTAGCCTCCTGCTATCCTCAAGATCATGCATAGAAGTGCATAAATGAGCACTAGAACCAGAGTCAAGCACCCAACTGGATGCAGAAGAAACCATAAGTTAGATTCTATAATGAGCATACCTCCAAAAGAACCTGCCTCCTTCTTGTTCTTCAGACTGGCTAGGTACAAGGGGCAGTTCTGCTTTCAATGACTGTCTGTGTTGCAATAAAATTATTTTTCTTTGTCAGTGGCCTTCTTTGGCTCTACCTTCTTCTTCTTCCCACCATCCACCTTCTACCTCTTCACGGAATTTTTCTTCTTTTTGAAAGACTTTTTCTTAGAAGAAGTCCACTCCACAGCAAGTACTGAGCCTTTTGAACATTTCATAGAAAGCTCAGCAGTAACCAGCATATTCATAAATTCTGCCGGAGTATTCTGTAGTTTATGCATATGGTAGTTTATGATGAACTGCCCATATGCATCAGTCAACGATTATAGAATTATATCAATTTGCAAATCCTTGTCCAACTTGACATCGAGCTTCTCAAGCTCTTCTAAGTCCTTGATCATCATCAGACAATGATCTTGGTGAAGGAAAAAATCTTATTTTCTCGATACAGATTCATTTAGATCTGATTGGATCAAGAAGAATATTTCAAAAGTTTTCTCTAAGATCCTAATCAAATCTGAGACTCTTCAGATCTAATTTTATTAATTTAATAAAAAAATAAAATTAAACTAAATCTAATTTAATCATACCTTTGTTATGGATAATCCTATTATCCTATGATGATCCCGATGTTTGCCTGAAATTCTGGATGTAGCCATGTAAGTGCCTGGCCTCTATTGGTATCCACTCGAAGAGGATCTAGAGATTCTCTCCTTCTCAATCCATCCTCCAAAAATTAGATCTGGATCTGATCTTGAAGGTCTTCAAAATGGCTTTTGCATATCGGTCGTTGTCTCTTGCAGTAGTGCTGCCTTCTTCCTTTCCTGTCATCTTTCACTTGCTTAGATCACATCTAACTCATGCCCAAATCCTCTTGGGCATTGAGAGGAGAGAGAAGACTAGAGGGTGGCATGGAGAAGGAGGGAGAGGGGATATGTGGCATGGGCTAATATAGAAGCTCTCTCAATTTAGGTGTAGACATGGTTTTTATAGATCCTGCTGCACCATGCAGTTTCACATCATCCCGGTCAATCACAGCCCTTTATGCAATCAGATCTAAATCTGATTGGTGGGATGACATCATCTGATCTAATCAGATTAGAGTCCCTTAAAACTTTCTTTAGATGGTGCCAAGATTGGTCAAATAGGACTCCTTGGCACCATCTAGGTTGATTCCCTGAAGCAACTGGAGTCCCATCTATATGGGACTCCAATCTTTATCCACAAGGGGCACACGCCTCCCTAGGCATGCACCCTTTATCTATCTACCTTTTAGCATAGGACAAGGGTTAAAGTTCTCTTCTATAGGTGCATGACACATGGGTAGATGTATAAGTATCAAAGGTCAACATTTGACCAAAGTCTAAGGACAAGATTTAGTAGGAGAAGAAAAATGGTAGGTGTTGTCTCAAATTTATCTCATAAATTAAGACAATCCTTTTCTAACCTAGACAAGCTCCAGTCAGATCAAGTAAAGGTTTCTGAGTGAGCCCAAACACATTTGGCTCAGTCAAGACAAGCTTTAATGATTGTTAAAGGAGAACATTAGGCTCAATCGTGTGCTAGCACGATTTTCTTGAACCTAATTGAATCTTATTCAAATTAATTGAACTGGATTAGTCCAATTGATGATATCTAGATCCAAACTTTTGTTTGTGTGATCCAGTTAGGTTCAGTTTCATATGGTAATGGAATATGTCACGATCTCTATCATTGACATCATCAAAATACCTTCTAATGGATCAGAATTTTTTTGATTCAGATAACTAGTATGATCGATCATCCAAATCATTCTAATTACTCCCAAAATCCACCAGTGACACCTAGCAACATATGGTGGCAACCCATCAGAACTGAAAATAAATCTTTTAGTGTAGTTACCTATGTGATTAAGTTCCTCTATCTTGAGCCTCACTGGATTAGGGTTAAGGTGATCTCGTCAAATCCTAATATTCGTCATATGAATTAATCACTCGATTTAAGTCCAATGTGAAAACCTTAATAGAAACTCTTTCTATTATTTCACTCTGCCATGGCCATAGGCTTATGGACTTGATTCTCATGATCATCATAAGGCTGCTCCTCATCTATCGAGGTAGATAGATCTCCTAATGGTGCAATCCAATTCTTACAATGAACATACTATAGCCAACATACACCTCAGGATTTTGAATGACTAGGAGATCGAGTTATGGTGTAGTCAAACTATAATACCCTCAAGATGAATTACTGATGTACCTCAAGTCAAAGAACTAGATACACTACTACAGCTTCAAGCCAGTTATCGATGAGAAGGTAGACTTTCTAATGACTACTCGAGGTGTTCAGCTCAGAGCCCTCATTCTCTAATGAGTACCTATACTCTCGCTCCGATATCTCTATACCATAGACTCAAGACTCATTGATTCTAAAGAAGAAATCATACACCAACCTTCTGAATCAATCACCATCCTTATGATGATCCTACAGTCGAAAGCATTTTATGAGTTAATAATAAAAATTCATATCTTAAATTTTAAACTCTTCAAAATATGAACTATCATTACCATTAACTCAAGGGATGTATCACAGATACTTTTAAATACATACTATGATAGAAAATAATCCATTTTATTATTTATAGTCAAAATTATAATTTTGCCCTTAGAAGTGTATTATAAGTGTCAACCAATCTGGCTTCTAGGGCACACATATCTAACAAACTTTCACTTGACCTAAAGCTAATTGGCTACAAATCTAAGTCCCAACTTCTCAAGGTCGGCTTCGATCTTCTGCTGGTCCAACGACTTTGTGAGTGGGTCTGCCATATTGCATGTGGAGTCGACTCTCTTGACCTCGATGTAACCTTTCTCGAGGTAATCACGGATGAGGTGGTATCACTGCTCGATGTGCTTGGATTTCTGATGAGACCTTAGCTCCTTAGCAAGGGCCATGGTGCCATTATTATCGTAGTACAAAGGAATGGCATCCGATGGCATCACTCTAATCTCTATGGCAAATTTCTTGTACCAGAATGCATCCTTCATAGCTTTTGATGCAGCGATATATTCTGCTTCCATGGTGGAATCTGTTATCACTGTCTGCTTGAAAATCTTCCAACTAACAGCACCACCATTACACACAAACAGACTTTCAGATGTCGACTTTTGATTGTCTATATTGAACATAAAATTTGAGTCTGTATACCCCTAGACTTAGAGTTCTCCATTACCAAAAATCAACAATATATCCTTAGTTCTTCTCAAGTACTTAAGAATACATTTCATAGAAGTTCAGTGTTCTTCACCTGAATTCGATTGATATCTGCTTGTGACACTCACAGCATGGGCTATATCAGGTCATGTACATAACATGGCATACATGAGACTCCCTATTACTGAAGCATAAGAGATCTTGCTCATGCATTCAATCTCCTTTGGTGTGTTGGAACATATTTTCTTAGAGAGATGAATGCCATATCTGAAGGATACCAATCCCCTCTTGGAGATTTCCATGCTAACCCTCTTTAGCACTTCCTCTATGTACATCTTTTGTGAAAAACCTAGCATCCTATTCGGTCTATCTCTATAGACCTTGATTCCTAGAATGAAGGATGCTTCTTGTAGGTCTTTCATAGAGAATTCTTTAGATAACCACATTTTAACTATGGTCAACATGGGAATATCATTCCCAATAAGGAGGATATCATCCACGTACAGTACTAGAAAGACAATAGCACTCCCACTGATCTTTTTAAAAATACATGGTTCCTCCTCATTTTTGATGAAACCAAATAATTTGATCACATCATTAAAACGAGTATTCCAGCTCCGAGATGCTTGTTTGAGTCCGTCTATGGATCTTTGCAGCTTGCATACTTTATGATTAGTATCACTGAATATGAAATCTAACGACTGTTCCATATAGATATCTTCCTCGAGGTATTCATTTAAGAATACCATTTTCACGTCCATTTATCATATTTCATAATCAAAATAAGCTGCAATAGCAAGTAATGTGCGGATGGATTTTAGCATAGCTATTGGCAAAAAGGTATCCTAATAGTCAATGTCTTCACGCTGACTATACCCTTTTGTCACTAATCTAGCTTTGAATGTCTCCACATTCCTATCTACACCAATCTTTCTCTTATAGATCAATTTACACCCAATAGATACTATACTTTTTGATGGGTCTACCAAGGTCTAGACTTGATTTGAGTGCATCGAGTCAATTTTTGACTTCATTACCTCTAACCATTTCTCGGAGTCGATATCTGATATCGTCTTATTATAGATTTTGGGATCATCACCATGAACCCCATTACCTATGAGGAATACTTTCTCTACTTTCTCTAAAATAGTACCTAAGTACCTCTCAGGAGGGAGGAGGTAGTGATTGTATTGACTCAATCTGATTTGGTTCCATGGGGTTCTTAGCTCATTGCTCTTGTGAGACTTTCTCCTCGAGCTTGATCTGCTTTTCAATGCTGCTATCTTGCATAAATTATTTTCAAAAAAAATGGCATGCCAACTCATAATTACACTATGGTCTTCTGGAATGTAGAAATAATATCCTAATGACTCTTTAGGATATCCTATAAATTGAGCTCTAAAGGTTCTATAGTCTAATTTATCCGCTTGTTGTCTTTTGACATGAGCTAGACAATCCCAAATTTTGAGATGACTCAAACTTGATTTTTTACCATGCCATATCTCATATAGTATGGTAGGAATGGTTTTATAGAAAACCCTATTTAGTAAATATATAGTAGTTAACAGACTATGTTCCCAAAAAAAATTAGGAAGGTCCGTGAAGCTCATCATGGATCAAACTATATCTAATAGGATCTGGTTCCTCCATTTTGAAACTCCATTGAGTTGAGGTGTTCCAGATGGAGTCCATTGAGAGACTATGCCATTTTGCTTGAGATAGTTCAAGAATTTTTGACTAAGGTATTCACCTCCTCGATCTGATCAAAAAATCTTAATGGATTTTTCAGTTTGCTTTTTGACTTCATGTCTAAATTTCTTAAACTTTTCAAAGGCTTCAAACTTGTGTCTCATAAGATACACATACCCACACCGAAATAAATCATCGATAAAGGTTATGAAGTAATCAAAGTTGCCTCTAGCCAACACATCAAATGGGCCACACACATCAATATGTACTAGGGCTAGTAGATCCGTGGTCCTTTCCCTATGTCCTACAAAAGGGAGCTTAGTCATTTTGCCATGAAGACATGATTTATAAATTGGATATCACTCAGAGGTCAATGGACTCAGTAGTTTGATTTTCTTCAATTTATTAACCCTATCTTCTGCTATATGACCTAGCCTTAGGTGCCATGGATACCTATCATTTGGACTATCCTTGGATCGTTTTGATCTCATGGCATTCATATTATGCTCGATATTAAAGATAGATATATCAATATATAACTGGTAGAGACCGTTAATAAGAAAACCACTTGTAATTTTATTTTTTTATAAAAAATATTATAATGGTCCTTAAGAAAACTAATTACATAGCCTTCTTATGCTAAACATGAAACAAAAATCAAATTTCTACTTGCAGTAGGCATATAATAACAATCCCTAAGTACTAAATCTAAGTCAGACAGTAGTTAAAGAGGGTAGGATTTCATGGCCATAGCAACAATCCTTGCTCCATTTTCAATACGTAGGATCATCTCACCATCCCTCAGCCTCCTGCTATTGTCAAGACCCTACATAAAAATGTACAAATAAGCACTAGAATAAGAGTCAAGCACCCAACTAGATGCAGAAAAAATCATAAGGTTAGATTCAATAACAAGCATACCTCCAAAAGGACCTGTCTTCTTATTCTTCAGGATGAATAGGTATGTAGGGCAGTTCTGCTTCCAATGGTTGTCAATATTACAATGGAAATACTTTTCTTTATCAACAGTCTTCTTCTTTAGCTCTATCTTTCTTTTTTTCCATCTTCTACCTTTTCACAGACTTCTTCTTTTCAAAAGATTTTCTCTTAGAAGAAGTCTATTCCATAGCAAGTACTGAGCCTTTAGAACCTTTCATAGAAAGCTCAATAGTTACCAGCATATTCATAAGCTCGGCTAGAGTATTTTGAAGTTTATGCATATGGTAGTTCATAATGAACTACCCATATGCATCAGTCAAGGATTGCAGAACTATATCATTCTGCAGATCCTGATCTCACTTCACTCCGAGCTTCTTAAGCTCTTTCAAGTCCTTGATCATCATCAGATAATGATCTTGGACTGACTGCCTATCATGCATTTTAGCCTTAAACAATTGTTTAGTGATCTGATATTTGGCTATACGATTCTGTTCACCAAACAACTCTTGTAGGTGAGCCAATATTTGGCGGACAGTCTTGATATCTTCATCTTGACGCTGAAGCTCATCAGACATCAAGCCCAACATGTAGTATCTGATCTTGTGATCTTCATCCATCCATTTGTCAAGAGATGCTTTTTGTTCAATGGACGGATGAGCTGATAAGGTGGGGGGATCCTGATCCAATCATGAGTCAACTTCAAAAAATCCAAAATGATTTTAAAATTTCAGAGCCAATCCTTGTAATTAGGTTCGATCAGTCTATGAGTGCCCAGGATATGGGCTAGTGGATTGGATGTAGATATTTTTCTATTTTCTGTAGAGAGTCAAAGTTTTTAGTTAGATTTTTGTAATTAAGACTTAACCAATTTATTTAGAAATTTAATTTTTAAATAAATTAGCTCTCACTATTTTCTCAGATCCCTACACTCCTTTTGTAAAGATGTAAAAATCTCCATGATTACCGATTTTTAGAGGGTGGTGCAGTCCCACCAACTGACTCATCACCTCACCTAACAGTTATTAGTGATGGCTTAGCTAATGAGTGAGCAATTCTCGTCCAATGATTCTCTAATCATGATGCACCCAAGCTCGATCTCCAATTCATGAATCTCACCATGCTCCAAATATTGATCTACTCCTTAGTTAAGTCAGACCCACTTTTGCATAGATTAGATTTTTAATTGGATTTCTCATAGTATCCAAAATATTGAGCCCAATCCATCCTCCAACCCATAGCATCTAATGCCTAATAAACATGGTTGCATCTTTTTAGTGCAACTGAAACACTATAACCAATCGAGAACAATCAATCTCGAGTAGGGCCCGCATATCTACAATGGTGGAAGTGTTAGATATATGTGCCCTAGAAGCCAGAATTGGCTGACACTTGTAATACACTTCTAGGGGCAAAATTGTAATTTTGACTAAAAGCAATAAATGGGTTATTTTCTATCACATATGTGTATTTAGTGTCTGTGATACATCCTTTGAGTTAATGGCAATGATAATTCATATTTTCAAGAGTTGAAAATTTAAGACATGAATAATCATTATTAACTCATAAATTGCTCCCGACCATAGGATCATCACGAGGATGGTGATTGATCCAAAAGGTTGGTGTACAATCGCTTCTCTTTAGTAGATGAGTCTTGAGTCTACGGTGTGGAGACACCGGAGCGAGAGTACAGGTACTCGTTAGAGAACGAGGGCACTGAGCGTGACCACCTCGAGTAGTCATTAGGGAGTCTACCTTCTCGTCAATGACTGACTCGATGCTGCAGTAGTGTGTCTGGTTCTTTGACCTGAGGTGCATCGGCAGTTCACCTTGAGGGTGTTATAGTTTGACTACACCATTACTCGGTCTCCTAGCCATATGGAACCCTGAGGTGTATGTTGGCTATGACATGTTCATTGTAGGAACTGGATTGCATCAAGATGGAATCTATCTACCTCGGTGGTAGAGGAGCAGCCCTATGATGATCATGAGAATCAAGTCCAGAAATCCATGGCCATGGTAGAGTGAAATAATAGAAAGAGTTTCTATTTAGATTTTCACATTGGACTTCGAATCGAATGATTACATCATATGACAGAGACTAGGGTTTGACGAGTTTACCTTAACCCTAATCTGATCGGGGCTCAAGATAGAAGAACTGAATCACACAGGTAGCTGCACCAAGAGGTTCGCATTCAGCTCTGATGGGTTGCCACCATATACTGCTAGGTGTCACTGGTGGATTTTGGGAGCAATTAGAATGATTTAGATGATCGATCATTCTAGCTGTTCGAATCAGAAGAGTTCTGATCCATCGAAAGGAGTTTCGATGATGTCGATGATAGAGATCATGACATATCCCATTACCATACAGAACTGAACCTAACTGGGTCACACAAACAAGGGTTTGAATCTGGTGATCATCAATTGAACTGATCTAGTTCAATTGATCTGAATGAGATTCAATTAGGTTCAAGGAAATCGTGCTAGCACTCGATTGAACCTAACGTTCTTCTTTTGCTATCATAAATAAGTTGTCCTGTCTGAGCCAAAGGAGTTTGTGCTCAATCAGAGGCCTTCATATGGTCTGACTGGAGGTTGTCCAAGTCAGAAAAGGTTGTCTTATTTGTAAGACATTACCTGCCATTTTTGGTCACCTGCCATTTCTTGTTCTTTGACTTTGGTCAAAAGTCTACCTTTGACTGGTCAAACGTTGACCATTGACCCTTTGACTTTTGACCACATGTCATGCACCTATTGGAGAGCTGGTGGGGGCCTGTCCCCCTGCCAGAACCTGGCAAGGAGGAGGGCGCACGCCAAGGGTGGCGTGAGCCCAAGTTTGGAGGCGCCTTGGAGTCCTTGTTGGACAAGGACTCCACCTCTCTTTTGGATTCCAATTAGAGTTCTCCCTAAAACCAACTTTGACTGGTCTTAGGCACCCTCTAAGTAGGAATCCAGGGGACTCTATTCCCACCAATCAGATTTAGATCTGATTTCACAAAGGGTTGTGATTGGTTGGGAATAAGAGAAGCTGGATCACAGTCAGTCTATAAATAAGACCCTGTGCCCAACTCAAAAAGAAGAAATTGAATTGAGATCAAAGTTTCCCACACCCCAAGGCTGCCTCTCCCCTCTTCCTCCATGCCAAACCATCTTCTCCCCTTGCTCTCCACATCCAAAAGGAGTTTTGGACCTTGGTTGGTGCGATCCAGATCAAAGAAAGGCGATCAAAAGCAAGAAGGCTGCACTGCTGCAAAGGACGACTGCAGATCTTCAAAAGGAGTTTTGAAGATCCAGATCAGATCCAGATCTGATTTTTGGAGGTGTGATAGAGAAGAAGAGGATCTCCAGATCCAACCTGAGTGGATACCGGTAGAGGCCAGGCGCTTGCGTGGCTAGATCCAGAACCTTCCGCTGCAAATAGGATCATCAACAGGGTAATAGGATTACCCAAATCAGGTAAATTAAATTTGATTTAATTTATCTTTATTTTATTTCTATTATTAAAATAATAAAATCAGATCTGAAACATTCCAGATCTGATTGAGATCGAGAGAAAAATTTTGAAATATATCTCTCGATCTGATCAGATTTGAACGAACCTGGTCTGGAAAATTAGGATTTTCCTTCAACTGGATTTCTAATTGAGTCTCTCACCGTATCTAGAATATTGAGCCCAATCTATCCTCCAACCTATAGCATCTAATGCCTAATAGACATGATTGCATCTTTCTGATGCAACTGAGCCACTGTAACCAACCAATAATAATCAACCCCGAAAAGGGCCCGCACATCTACAATGGTGGAAGACCTTAGACTTAATCTTTTCTTAGGGATATTTGATTTAGGTCTCATTAAACTAGACTTGACATAGTCATAACCATTATTACTAACCAAGTGGCATGGATTAGCTCGGATTATTGACCACCTCAGATCAGAATTGAGTCAACAAATATGGCGAGGTAAGTGAGACTAGTGAAAGGGATAAGCCATTAACTCGACAAGAATGCATTCGAGTTGAGTAGCTCCCAATTAAAAACCAGTCGGTCGTATCTGCCAGACTTACCTTAGACACCAAATTATTGAGCTAGAACCAATCGAGTTAGCCTACAATCTATACTCTAACCACTGAGCCTAATTAGGTCTTAGCTTGATCGATCACTCACGTGACTCGATTTTGATCCAGACTTAATCCTATTAGGCTGGTCAATATAAGCATTGTTGATCCCATCTAACCAACTCTTGATTCGATTTGATCAACCGCTGACTTAATTGAGCTACCCAAGCCCGAACCCAATTTTATGAACATGTCTTAGATCTGAAAATTCTCAATTTTAGACCTAATATGTTTCATAATCTTAATTCTTAATTAAGTTTAGGGTTCAAAAATAAAACATGCAAATAAGATCCTAGGGTTTTAGGATCTAGGATTTTGCAGAAAGTAAGTTTTCAATTTTTGATTAAGGACGAACGCACAGCACTCCTACACATCATAAGAACACCCTATTGAATGGGAGGAGAGGATCTTTAAACCATACTTTGTTCTTATGATCGGACGGCCAAGGGGAATGCTTTAATCAAGAATACAACTAATCTACAAAAACTAATTAGATATAAGCATATATCTCATATAAGAAAATTGATCTAATTAAAACATGTTTTGCATACATCTCATGTATCATGCATGCATATTTTTCAAATCTAAATTATCTCATAATCATCTAAAAAATTAAATTTAAATTTGATCTTATCAAATAAAATTTGATCTAGACCTATTTGTAAAACTATTCTACAACTAGTCTAAACATGCAACTATCATATCTCATATGAATAAATTTATTTTATTTTATTTTTTATTTTTAAATCAGATTATAATATTTATAATATCAAAAAATAGAAAATAAATAGATCAAAAAATTATATTTGATCAAATTAAAATTATGATTACACTAGACTACACATAGAACAATTCTATTCCTAGTCTAGTTATGTATCTCATATATTCTAGATCTAGATTTATTAATTTTAATTTTCTAATTTTAGATCTAATCACATCTCATGTGATATCTAAAATCACTAATTTATCAGATTAAATTAGATCTAAATAAATTTAATAAGAACCTGGCTCTGATACTAGTTGAAGGAAAAATCCTGAATTTCTCGGATCAGATTCGTTCAGATCTGATTGAATTGAGAGGCATATTTTTAAAAATTTTCTCTTAGATCTTAACTAGATCTAGAACTTTTCAAAACTAATTTTATGATCTAATAAATAAAAAAATTAAATTAAATTAAATCTAATTAGTTTTACCTTGATTCTAGGTAATCTGATTACTCGTTGATGATCTTGTTGAAGCCCTAAGGTTCTGGATCTAGCCACACAAGCACCTGGCCTCTATCGGTATCCACTTAGGCTGGATCTGGAGATTTTCTACTTTTCTTTCTTTTCTCCAAGAATTAGATCTGGATCTGATTTGGAGAATCTTCAAAACTCCTTCTGAAGATCACCCATCGTCTCTGCAGCAATGCTGCCTTCTTCCTTTTTCGTCAGCCTTTTCTTGCTTGACTCGCAATAATCTAAAGCCTAACTTCCTTGGGCATGGAGAGGAGAGAGAGGATCAAAAAGGTGGCATGAAGGAGGAAGAGGAGCAGCCTTGGGGCATGGGCTAAGAGAAACTCTTAAAAATGTGGACACAGATAGGTCTTTATATAGACTCTACTGCGCCATGCAGTGCCACATCATCCCAGCCAATCACATTGCTTCATGCAATTAGATTTAAATCTGATTGATGGGATGATGTCACCTGATCCAATCAGATGAGAGACCCATAGATTCATCCTAAGGTGGTGCCTAAGACTGGTCAAAGTCTATAGGTGAGGGTCACCTAGTTTGAATCCAAGAAGCATCCTGGAGTCCCATCCGTATTGGACTCCAGGCATCCCTATCCATAGGCGCACGCCATCCTAGGCATGCACCCCCTTCTTTCTAATTTTCAAAGAGGAGACAAGCCCCTATCTGCTCTCCAATAAGTGTACGACACATGGGCAGATGTCCAAGGGTCAAAGGTCAATGTTTGACCAAGTTAAAGTACAAGAATTAGCAGGTGATGGAAAATGGTAGGTGTTGTCTCAAATTTATCTCATAAATTAAGACAACCCTTTTCTAACTTAAACATGCTCCAATCATATTAGATAAAGGTACCTGAGTGAGCACAAACTCATTTGGCTCAGTCAAGATAACTTTTATGATAAGAAAAAGGAGAATGTTAGGCTCAATCATGTGCTAGCATGATTTTCTTGAACCTAATTGAATCTTATTCAAATCAACTGAACTGGATTAGTCCAATTGATGATATCTAGGTCCAAACTCATGTTTGTGCGATCTAGTTAGGTTCAGTTCTGTATGGTAATGGGACATGTAGTGATCTCCATCATCAACATCATCAAAACTCCTTTTGATGGATCAGAACTCTTCTGATTCAGACAACTTAGAATGATCGATCATCTAAATCATTCTGATTGCTCCCAAAATCCACCAGTGACACCTAGCAGTATATGGTGGCAATCCATCAAAACTAAAAATGAACCTCTTGGTGCAGCTACTTGTGTGATTAAGTTCTTCTATCTGGAGCCTCGATCAGATTAGGGTTAAGGTGAACTCGTCAAACCCTAATTTCTATCATATGATTTAATCATTCGATTCAAGTTCGATGTGAAAACCTTAATAGAAACTCTTTCTATTATTTCACACTTTGCCATGACCATGGACTTATGGACTTGATTCTCATGATCATCATAGGGCTGCTCCTCTTCTACCGAGGTAGATAGATTCTATCTTGGTCCAATCTAATTCCTACAATGAACATGCTATAGCCAACATACACCTCAGAATTTCAAATGGCTAGGAGATCGAGTCATGGTGTAGTCAAACTATAATACCCTCAACGTTAACTATCGATGCACCTCAGGTCAAAGAATCAGACACACCACTGCAGCTTCGAGTCAGTCATCGACGAGAAGGTAGACTTTCTTATGACTACTCGAGGTGGTCACACTCAGTGTCCTCATTCTCTAACGAGTACCTATACTCTCGCTCTGATTTTTCTACACCGTAGACTCAAGACTCATCTACTATAATGACGTGATTGTACACTAACCTTCTGGATCAATCCCCCTGCCAGAACCTGGCAAGAAGGAGGGCGCACGCCAAGGGTGGCGGGAGCCCAAGTTTGGAGGAGCCTTGGAGTCCTTGTTGGACAAGGACTCCACCTCTCTTTTGGATTCCAATTAGAGTTCTCCCTAAAACCAACTTTGACTGGTCTTAGGCACCTTCTAAGTAGGAATCCAGGGGACTCTATTCCCACCAATCAGATTTAGATCTGATTTCACAAAGGGCTGTGATTGGTTGGGAATAAGAGAAGCTGGATCACAGTCAGTCTATAAATAAGACCCTGTGCCCAACTCAAACAAGAAGAAATTGAATTGAGATCAAAGTTCCCCATGCCCCAAGGCTGCCTCTCCCCTCTTCCTCCATGCCAAACCATCTTCTCCCCTTGCTCTCCATGTCCAAAAGGAGTTTTGGACCTTGGTTGGTGCGATCCAGATCAAAGAAAGGCGATCAAAAGCAAGAAGGCTGCACTGCTGCAAAGGACGACTGTAGATCTTCAAAAGGAGTTTTGAAGATCCTCCAGATCAGATCCAAATTTGATTTTTGGAGGTGTGATAGAGAAGAAGAGGATCTCTAGATCCAGCTCGAGTGGATACCGGTAGAGGCCAGGTGCTTGCGTGGCTAGATCCAGAACCTTCCGCTGCAAACAGGATCATCAACAGGGTAATAGGATTACCCAAATCAGGTAAATTAAATTTGATTTAAATTATCTTTATTTTATTTTTATTATTAAAATAATAAAATTAGATCTGAAATATCCCAGATCTGATTGGGATCGAGAGAAAAATTTTGAAATATATCTCTCGATCTGATCAGATTTGAACGATCCTGGTCCGAAAAATCAGAATTTTCCTTCAGAAAGATCTTAGACTTAATCTTTTCTTAGGAAGATTTAATTTAAGTCTCTTTAAACTTGACTTGACATAGCCATAACCATTATGAATAACCTAGTGGCATGGGTTAGCTTGGATTATTAGCCATCTTATATCAGGACTGAGTTGACAAATATGGCCAAGTAAGTGAGACCGATGGAAGGGATATGCCATTAACTTGACAAGAATGCATTTCAGTCAAGCAGTTTTCAATTAAAAATTAGTTGATCGTATATGCCAAACTTACCTTATATCAGATATATGTGCCCTAGATGTCAGAATTGGTTGACACTTGTAATACACTTCTAGGGGCAAAATTATAATTTTGACTATAATTAATAAAATGGGTTATTTTCTATCACATATGTGTATTTAGTGTCTGTGATACATCCTTTGAGTTAATGGTAATGATAATTCATATTTTCAAGAGTTGAAAATTTAAGACATGAATAATCATTATTAACTCATAAAATGCACCCGACCATAGGATCATGATGAGGATGATGATTGATTCAAAAAGTTGGTGTACAATCGCTTCTCTTTAGTAGATGAGTTTTGAGTCTACGGTAGGGAGACATCAGAGCGAGAATATAGATACTCGTTAAAGAATGAGGGCACCGAGCGTGACCACCTCGAGTAGTCATTAGGAAGTCTACCTCCTCGTCAATGACTAACTCAATACTGCAGTGGTGTGTCTGGTTCTTTGACCTGAGATGCATCGGTAGTTCAACTTAAGGGTGTTATAGTTTGACTACACCATTACTCGATCTCCTAGCCATACGAAATCCTGAGGTGCATGTTGGCTATAGCATGTTCATTATAGGAACTGAATAGCACCAAGATGGAATCTATCTACCTCGGTGGTAGAGGAGCAGCCCTATGATGATCATGAGAATCAAGTCCAAAAGCCCATGGCCATGGCAGAGTGAAATAATAGAAAGAGTTTCTATTTAGGTTTTCACATTAGACTTGAATCGAATGATTACATCATATGACAGAGACTAGGGTTTGACGAATTCACCTTAACCCTAATCTGATCGGGACTCAAGGTAGAAGAACTTAATCACACGGATAACTGCACCAAAAGGTTTGTATTCAACTCTGATGGGTTGCCACCATATACTGTTAGGTGTCACTGGTGGATTTTGGGAGCAATTAGAATGATTTAGATGATCGATCATTCTAGCTGTTCGAATCAGAAGAGTTCTGATCCATCAAAAGAAGTTTCGATGATGTCGATGATAGAGATCATGACATATCCCATTACCATATAGAACTAAACCTAACTAGATCACACAAACGAGGGTTTGAATCTGGTGATCATCAATTGAACTGATCCAGTTCAATTGATCTAAATGAGATTCAATTAGGTTCAAGAAAATCGTGCTAGCACTCGATTGAACCTAACGTTCTTTTTTTTCTATCATAAATAGTTATCCTGACTGAGCCAAAAGAGTTTGTGCTCAATCAGAGGCCTTCACTTTGTCTGACCGGAGCTTGTCCATGTCAGAAATGGTTGTCTTATTTTGTAAGACATTACCTACCATTTTTGGTCACCTACCATTTCTCGTCCTTTGACTTTGGTCAAAAGTTGACCTTTGATTGATCAAATGTTGACCATAGGTACTTTAACTTCTCTCCATATGTCACACACCTATTGGAGGGCTGGTGGGGGCTTGTCCCCCTACCAAAACTTGACAAGGAGGAGGGCACACGCCACCCTTGGCGTGTGCCCAAGCTGGAGGCGCCTAGGAGTCCCTATTGGATAGGGACTCCATCTCCTTTTTGGATTCCAAATAGACTCTTTCTAAGAACCAAGTTTGATTGGTCTTAGGCTCCATCTAAGGAGGAAACCAAGGGACTCTATTTCCATCAATCAGATTTAGATTTGATTTCACAAAGGGTTGTGATTGGTTGGGAAGAAGAGGAGTTGGATCACGCATAGTCTATAAATAAGACCCTGCGCACAACCCAAAGAAAAATAAGAATTCCCACGCCCTAAGGCTAGTTCTCTCCTCCTCCTCCATGCCAAGCCCATCTTCTCCCTCTCCTCTCCATGCCCAAAGTAGTTTGGGATCTTAGTTGGTGCAATCTAGGCGAGAAAAAGACGACTGAAAGCTAGAAGGCTGTGCTGCTGCAAAGGACAACTGCTGATCTTCGAAAGGTATTTTGAAGATCCTTCAAATAAGATTCAGATCTAATTTTTGGAGATGTGATAGAGAAGAAAAAAATCTCCAGATCTAGCCTAAGTGGATACCGGTAGAGGCCAAGCACTTGCATGGCAAGATCCAGAACTTTCTGTTGCTTATAGGATCATCAACGGGTAATAGGATTACCCCACATCAAGATAAATTTAATTTAATTTAATTTATTTTTAATTTTATTTTAATTATTAAAATAATAAAAATTAGATTTGAAATATCCTAGATCTAATCTAGATCAAATAAAAAAAATTTTGAAATATATCTCTTGATCCGATCATATCTGAACGAACCTGATCCGGGAAATCAGGATTTTACTTCGACTGATATCAGAGCTAAGATTCTAAAGTATTTAGATCTGATTTTAAATTTATTTTAATCAAAAAATAAGTGATTTTAGATGTCACATGAGATATGATTAGATCTAAAATTAGAAAAAATTAAAATTAAATGATTTGGATCTAAGATTTAAAAATATGCATGACTAGTTCTAAAATAGAATAGTTCTATAGAATAGTCTTGCATATTTTATAATTTAATTTGATTAAATTATATTTTAGATCTATTTATTTACTATTTTTTAATATTATAATTATTATAATAATATCTAAAAATAGCAAATAAAAATTATTTAATTTTAAACATCATATGAGATATGATTGATGCATGTCTAGACTAGTTGTAGAATAGTTCTATATAGTTGTCTAGATTAGAGTTTATTTTGATAAGATCAATTTAAATCTAATTTTTTAGATTATTATGAGATAATTTAGATTAAAAATATGCATGATTCGATACATGAGATGTATGCAAAATATGCCATGATTAGATCTAATTTGTATATGAGATATATGATATAGATCTAAAACTGTTTTGTAGTATTACATGTTCCTGATTAAGGCATTCCTCTTGGCCGTCCAGTCATAAGAATGAAGAAGGATTTAAAGGCCCTCTCTTCCCATTCGATAGGATGTTCTTATGACGTGTAGGGATGCTGCACGTTCGTCCTTAATCAGAAACACAAAACTTACTTTCTGCAAAACCCTAGATCCTAAAATCCTAGGATTTATTGTGCATATTTTATTTATTAATCCTACTTAATTAAAAATTAAGATTATGAAATATTAATTAGGTCTAAAATTAAGAATTTCAGATCTAAGACATATTCATAATACTGGGTTTGGGCTTGGGTAGCTCAATTAGGTCTAAGCGGTTGATCAAACCGAATCAAGAGTTGGTTAGATGGGATCAACAATGCTTAAATTGACCAGCCTAATAGGATTAAGTCTGGATCAAGATCGAGTCATGATCAAGCAAGACCTAATTACGCTCAGAGGTTAGAGTCTAGATTGTAGGCTAACCCAATTAATTCTGCTTAAAATTTGGTGTCTAAGGTAAGTTTGGCAGATGACGATGGTTTTTAATTGGAGCTACTCGACCTGAATGCGTTCTTTGTACGAGTTAATGGCATATCCTCCACCGGTCTCACTTACCTGCCATATCTATTGACTCAGTTCTGATCTGAGGTGTCAATAATCCAAGCTAACCCATGCCACTATGTTAGTCATAATTATATGACTACGACAAAGTAGTTTAATGAGACCTGAAATAATTCTTCCTAAGAAAAGATTAAGTTGGTCTTCCACCATTGTAGATATGCGGGCCCTTCCAGGATTGATTATTCTTGATGGATACAGTGGCTCAGTTGCTAATAGCCATGGTTGTGTCTTCCTGGTGC